>RJWJ010012584.1:0-41718 GCA_004363605.1 Indri indri | reverse complement strand
ACTGGTGACTCCGGCCTACTCTGCCCACTGCAGAGGCTGCTACAGGCATCGGGGGAGGGGAAGACCACAGACCTGTTTCCCAGGGGGGTGCTGGTGCGACTCTGTTCCTGGCTGTGTGGGCTGGGGCCAGGTGAGGGCAGGATTTTCCTGGTATATACATCACTGCAAAACACAAACCAACAAAAGCAAAAGGGATGGAGTAAGTTAATAGAAGAGAAACCGAGGGCTTATATTTAGGGGCTGTTATGGACTGAATGTGTCCTCCCAAAATCCACTTTATAGATGAGAAAACAGGCTTAGAGAGGTTAAAGAAATTCTGAAAGTACCCAGCTGGTAAGTGGCAGAATCCAGAGCCAGTCACGACTCTGTGAGGCTTTGGGACCTGTGCTGTCAGCCACAGTGCTTCATTGACTGGGTTCATCTCTGTGGCGTGCTGGGAAGCACACACTGCTTACTCCTGACCACATTGACTGCCCCTGGGTGGCCTAGCTGGCCAGCTCCGTGCTCCCTGAGTCGGGCATCAGCTCCAACAGCTCACCACATGCAGCTGTGCCCACTACCTGGGCCACCTGGTGCATGCGCCTTGCCTTGGATTCCTGGTTGCATGCAGTGGAGCCTAGCAGCTCCTCCTGGGAGGCGAAGAGGAGTGTGGACACGGCCGGCAGGTTGCCAGCTTATTCCGCATGCCTGTGATGATAGAGTCCCTACTCTAAGTCATGATGTAAGGACTCAGTGGCGGATCCTCATCCTTGCTTTGGGGTGGTCCTGCCTGGAGACAACGTCAGAGCTGGAAGAGGCCTGAGAAGTCACCTGGTTAGAACCCTCCTTTTACAGTTGGGAACACTCAGCTGAGGGGCAGACCAGGGTTAGAGACAGGTGAGCTGGCTTCGCCCAGTCTGTGTCCCTAGTCCACGGTACCCCACAGGCCTGGCAAACTGCTTGTCCCACCCCCGAGGACGGCCCCTGCCCCAGCTCCAGCTTTCTGCCCTCTCCCTTCTCAGTGGCCCTCCCAGTGGCAGGGCCTCTTCCCCTGGGCCTGCCTCCACAGATCATGACTGTGGGTCCAACAAAAGGAAAGGAAATGAGAGCCTGGGACTCCCCACCCCATGCGCATTTCCCAGGAGTCCGGAGACTTCCCGGAGCCCTCCCTCCTCCCTCGGGAGAGCGGAGGATCTCTGTGGGAGTCTGGGGAGGACTGCTGTAGGACCAGAGGCAGCCACAAGGTGGCAGGCTATGCATGCTTTTCTTTGGAGGACAGTGGCCAACTCTCAGAGCTCCTGCTGAGTGGTTTCTGGTGCAGGCCTGGGGAAGGGAGGGAGAAAGGGCTTTCCATCCGGCAGGTGCTTCTGTTATGGTGGGTCAGGGTCAGTTTGGAAGCTGTGGCAAGTCTACAAGACCAAGTCATTTGCGCACAAATGGCTCATTCATTTAATAGTTTCCCAGTGGAGCTTTGCTCGGATTCCAGAGAGTTCACAAATGCCAGACTGTGGAGGGCTGGGGGCGGGTGGAAGAGGAGGAGAGACAGACTGGGGCAGGGCAGAAGTGGTCACACGGTGGCAGCCGGGGGCATCCAGCACCCTCTGCAGAGGCCCAGCTGCCCGGCTGCTGCCTCGACCAGCTCATGCTGGAGGACAGGGCAATGGGAAGGATTCGAACTCCTGAGGGAATGGACGCCCCCAAACCCTAATCTGCTCAAGTGTCCCTGGATGCCACAGCTCAGTTTCTGTAACACTCAGGATTGTGCCACAGATGACCTTTGCCTGCTCTCTTTGCTCAACCAGCCTTTGACACTAAATTCATTTGTCATGTTGACATCCCTTCTGGAGTGACAGCCCACCAGCCATCGGAATGAATTCTCTCTTTCTTAATAAGGATTAATAAGCAATATTAACAATAATTAGGCTTCCTGGGTTGCCAATCAGAGTGTTTAGTGCGATCGGCCTCCAGGGCCCCAGCACTCCTGGGGAAGTGATGAATCAGATTTCCCTCAGAACCTGGCAAGCACAGGACCAGCTCCCTGGCCTGTGGTGATCCCGTCAAGAGTGGCTCCTCCAGAGCTTGGGCAGGAACAGCTGGCTCCAGCTGCTCTGAAGTGGCGCTGGAACATTTATCTGATCATAGAACAACAGTGTCAGAGGGACCCTGGCGCCCCTTACAGTAAGGCGAGGGGACCCCAAAGGGGCAGCTGGCTGGCCCAAGGGCAGGCTGCTTGGAAGAGCTATGACTTGGATTCACGTGAGACACCTTTGTGAAGGTCTACACTGAGGGGACTCCTTGGAGGTGGCCAACAATGATCTGATGTACACCTTTGAAATCCAGTGTTCTCACCGCAAGATTAAGGATCTCTTGGCAGCACATCCAGGGATCATCTTCAATTGGAGTACCTAAGGAATGTCCAGGAATGCCCAAGGCCAGAACAACATAATGTACACATATCCCTAAAGGGCAGCTCTTGATACTAAATAAAATTGCTGTGAGGATTGAGAGTAGTGGCAAGACTCTGACGGGCCTGGGCTCAAATCTCACCACTGATTACCTGGGTGATCCCAAGCAAATTCCTTGATCTCTCTGAGCCCAAGGTTTTCATCTATAGAATGGGGGACAATGAAAGTATGCACGTTGCACATTTGTTCAGCATCTGGCCCATAAGGGCCCTCCGTAAATGACAGGGGCTGTTATCATCATGAGAGAAGAAAGCCAATGCCGTCTCCTTAGAGAATTTAGGAAAAGCAACAGCTAATCCTCCAGTGTGGGCTGTTCACAGAGACTGTTTGACATGCTGTGATGAGCTGGGACAGGGTCTCCTCCCTGCCTCACCCCAGTGGAATGAGCTCCTTACCACCAGATTTCTAAAGCAAACCAGAATGGGGGACCTGCAGCCTTGGGGCCACATGAGGCCTTCTATATCCCTGAGTGCGGCCTTTTGACAAATTTTACAGAACAAACCCTTTTATTAAAAGGGGTGCAGCAAAGAAAGATGAAGCTTTTCTTGCCTCCTTTGGTGCTTGGAAAAGAACAGTCTTGAAATCAGAAGGCTGCAGGTTCTTCAGCCCTGCCGGGAGTCTTCCTTTCCAATCTCTAGCACTTTTCTTCTTACCTGCCTAGTGTGACCTTCCCTCCCCCGAATCTTGGCACTCAAACTACTGTGGGGAGGGAATTTGGGGGCCCTGGCCACTCACAATTGATGTGTCTTAAGACTGTTCAGGACACTCAGAGGTTGCAAATTCAAACTCACATGCCTCCAGAGGTTGGCAGGTACCCAAGTGAATGCAGAGTGGGCCGGGCGCAGGACACTAACGCTAACTCCCCATATTGCCACACAATAGTGCAGCTGCCTTGTTACACTGCTTTTTCAGTTTATTTTAAGGAATAGACTTTTTTCTGGAAAATTTTAATTTTACAGAAAATTAAGCAGATAGTACAGAGTTCCCATATATTCCTTTCCCCCTCCCTTACAGTTTTTCCTATTATTAACATCTTGCGTTGGTGTGGTTAATTTGTTACAATTGATGAACCTATATAGATACACTATTATGAACTGAAGTCCATAGTTTACACAGGGGTGCACTTTTTGTGCTGTATCATTCTATGGATTTCGACAAATGCGTAATATCAGATATCCACCATTACAGTGTCACACAGAATAGTTGCACTGCCCTAAGAATTTCCTGTCTTCCACCTATTCATCCATGCCTCCCCACAAACCTATGGCAACCACTGATCATTTTACTGTGTTCATAGTGTTGCCTTTTCCAGAATGTCATATAGTTGTATAGCCTTTTCATATTGGCTTCTTTCACTAAACAATATGCATTGAAGTTTCCTTTATGACTTTTCATGGCTCAATAGCTCATCTCCTTTTATTGCTGAATTATATCCTATTGTGTGGATGTACCTCAGTTTGTTTATCCATTCACATTTTGGAGGACATCTTGGTGGCTTCCAGTTTTGAGCAATTACAAATAAAACTGCTGTAAATAACCATATGCAGATTTTCGTGTGGACATACATTTTCAACTCCACTGGGTAAATCCTTAATAATGCAATTGCGAGATTGTATGGTAAGACTATATTTAGCTTTATAAGAGTATGTCAAACTGTCTTCCAAAGTGGCTATATCGTTTTGCTTGCCTACCTGCAATGAACAAGAGTTCCTGTTGCTCCACATCCTCACCAGCATTTGGTGTTGTCAGTTTTTGGATTTTAGCCATTCTAATAGGTAAGCAGTGGTATCTCGTTGTTTTTTTAATTTCCAATTCCCTAGTGCCATGTGATGTTGAGCATCTTGTCATGCACTTATTTGCCATCTGTATATCTTCTTTGGTGAAGTGGCTGTTCAGATCTTTTGTCCGTTTTAAAATTGGGTTGTTTTCATATTGTTGAATTTTTTAAAATTTCAGAATATTATGGGGTACAAATGTTTTGGTTACATGAATTTCTTTTGTGTAGTTTGAGTCAAAGTTATAAGTGTGCCCATCACCAAGATAGCATGCACTGTATACGTCAGGTATGAATTTACCCATCCCCTCCTCCCCCTCCCACCTGCTTGGTTTCTGCTGAGTTTTACTATCATATGTGCATGTGAGTGTTGATCAATTAGTTCCAATTTAATAGTGAGTAATGTGATGTTTGTGTTTCCATTCTTGTGATACTTTGCTTGGAAGAATGGTCTCCAGTTCCACCCAGGTTGTTACAAAAGGTATAGTTCACCACTTTTTTATGGCTGAGTAGTACTCCATGGTATACATATACCACATTTTATTAATCCACTCTTGTATTAATGGGCACTTGGGTTGATTCTAGCTTTTTGTGAATTGTGCTGCAATAAACATTCAAGTGCTTGCCTTTTCTATAAAATGACTTTTGTTTTTCCTTTGGGTAAATACCTAGTAGTGGGATTACTAGATTGTTATTGTTGAATTTTAAGTGTTCTTTTTATATTTTGGATACAAAACCTTTATCAGATAGAGATATGTTTTGCACATATTTTCTTCCAGTCTGTGGCTTGTCTTTTCATCTTTTAACAGTGTCTTTTGCAGAGTAGTATTTTAAATTTTAATAAAATCCAACTTATTTTTTTCTTTCTTGAGTCTACACTGCTTTTTAAAACACCAAGCCAGCCAAACAAAACACACCATGCCAGTTGTTGACCCTGGGCTTAGGAGCTCACATAGGAGCTGTTTCCTAAAACTAGAATACAAGCTGAAGTATGGTACCGGGGGACAGATTGGTAGATGTGGGAAAGTCCTAGGAAAATATCAGCCTGGTACAGAGGGCTCACTGGCTGGCGTTTTTTTAAAGATTAGATTTTTTTTTTTTTAAAGAATAGTTTTGGATTTACAGAAAAGTTGCAAATACAGTAGAGAGAATTCCCACGCAACCCATACCCAGTTTCCACTATTGTACGCGTTTATGATAGCATGGTACATTTGTCACAATTAGTGAACCAATGTTGATACATTATTATTAACTGAATTATTATTATACGGTATTGGAATTTTCTTAGTTTTTACCTAGCGTCTTTTTCTGTTCTAGGATCCCACCCAGGACATTGTATTGTATTTAGTCTGTGTGTCTCCTTATGCTCCTCTTGGCTGTGACAGATTCTCAGACTTCCCTTGTTTTTGATGACCTTGGCAATCTGAGGAGTACTGGCCAGGTATTTTGTAGAATATTCCTCAATTGGGATTTGTCTGATGCTTTCCTCATGCTGTGATTGGCATTATGGGTTTTCGAAAGGAACACCACAGAGGTAAAGTGCCATTCTCATAACATCATACTAAAGATACTGTCTGGCACTGGTTTTTAAAAAGCTCTCTTTTACGTTTCCAACAGGAGTGCTCAGTGCCCCAGCAACCCAAAGGACTGCTCCTTGATGGAGTAGACAGTGGTCCCGAGTATGCTGCCCTGGCGTGTGGCCTGACAGTACTGCATCTGAGGGATGGAAGACCGCAGGAGGCACGTGTCATTGGCTCTACCACCTGGGGTGTGGCTGGAAATAACATGGTCCGTGGGGAGGTAGAGTCCCTGCTGGATCATGCTGTCATTTAGGGAGACTGGCTCTGGGCCATCCTTGTGTGGTCCTATGGGAGGCTGCCCACCTCTCTCCTGAATCCTTGCTGGGACAAAGAGCTCCCCTGTATCCCGGCAGGCTGGCTACCCCCATCCTACCACCAACATCCTCCCCTTCTCCCATGTTATGCACCCCTCCCATTCCCACCAACCCTTTCTTCCCACTCGGGACAGGACCAGGGCTTGATTGTTAAACCTCTTGCCTCTTGTTACCATGGCAGTAGGTCTACCAGCTGTCACAGTGAGAGGCTGAAGGGCTGTGTGCTTAAAGAAGCTTGAAAGCCACTGGCCTGAATGGCTAATTAAATAGTCAAAGTAATTCATTCTCCTGGCTCATACAGCCTATAAGGAGACATTTAGAGCCACAAGAAGGGTCTGAGGAGAGAGGTAGGGAGCCTTTTCTGGGTCCCCTAACACTGATTAGGCACGTTCTCTCCTTACCTTTTGTTAAACAGAAGCTGGGACCAGTCATGCTGGGATTCCGATGTCTGGGGAAATGGCTTCATGTGATCCGGTGAATTCACTGCTGGAGATTTTACCTATTGGGCCAAAGAGAGTTTCACAGAGTTAGCTTGAGCCTAATGACATGGGAAGAAAAAGCCAGCTATAAAAGTTGCTATATGCAATGTTTATGGCAAAAACAAATCTGACATGTAATGACTGTGGTGATGGGCAGCAAATTATTGTCCTTGCTGGTAGGATTATGGGTAATGTTTGATTTATTCTTGGGGCTTTCTGTGCTTTCCAAGTTTTCCAAATTGAGCATGTATTACTTTTTATAACTAGAAAAAAAAATGTTGAAAATGTTATCCGACAACTCTCCAGAAACGCCTTCTGGTTTTGCTTCTCCTTGTCTCAAAGGCTCCCCGCTGGAGTCAGGAGAAATCCATGGACACTTCACGTAGGGGCACGGCTCCACCACAGTGCCCGGAAACCCCGTGTGCCTCTATGCAAGCCTCCGGAGCAGGGCTTACATCGCGCCGATCCAAGGCTTGGCAGAATGCCCTGTAATCCTCCCCAAATGTGAGAGCACAGGACGCTGAGAGTCCTTGCTACAAGGCAGTTTCCCACTCGCCCCCCACCCTCCTGGGAGGCTGTCCCAGCACAGTTTCTCACTGCCGCCTTTGTTCTAATGAGGTTTGAGGCTTCCTGCCTTGGCCCACTCGGGGAACAGCCACAGGCTTTGAAATTGCTTAGCGACAGCATGCAATTGGCTCCTCTACGACAGGGTGTCCCACTGTCCCTATTGCTGTCATCTGGTCCCTTTGGTTTCAATGACATCCTGTAGGACGGGAACACATGGAGCTGACACCTTTGGCTACTGTGGCTTTCACTGTCTATACAAGTAATAAACTGTCTGAATCTGTCAGCCTTGCCTAGACACTTCTTGAGTCACTCTGGATGTCCTTGTCTGCCGTTCAGTGGCCATACTCCCTCGGGCACCTGCTATGGCTGAAGGCCTCGCTCCCCAATGCACCGGCTAGGTGGGGCTCTTAACCCGGAGCCCACAGACAGAATCCAGGAGCTCTGTGAATGTGTATAGGAACCTATTACATGTTTATTTCTCCTCACTTCTACCTGAAATTTAGCATTTCTTTCAATAATAAATGTAGACAACAAACCACAGTAGTATTAGCAATACCTGTGATGTTGTCACCAATAGAAATCATGCATATTTTCTTATCACATTACAGTTCGTGCAGAAATCTTGAAATATTGTGTTCATCATTACTTTGAAATTATGGTAAATAGTCGACTCACCCTTAGGTCTTCTAAATTAATGCATTTTAAAAGTGATATACATATTACTATTCCATAACTTTGCTTTTAAAGTATTTTGATAACTATTTCAATCTAACTGGTTTTCTTTGTAATCTTGTGTATTTAATTGTATCCAAATGTTCTTCTCTATTGTCCTGTCACATGGAACTTGGTAACACCGGTTATTGCTCACCTGTGTCCTTGGGCAAATATCCTCTCGGATCTCAGTTTCCTTGTCCTTAAAATGAAGGGATCGGCCTGTTAGATAATGACCAAGGGTCCTGCCAGCCACGCAAGTGATATAATTATGGGCATTTTGTCACTTCCGTTGTACCACAACTGAGGAGTTACATGAGGACAATTGAAACTGGGATTCTCTACTAACACTTCTTAACAGGTTATTTTAACCTTTGTAGTAATATAGAGAGCTTCTCAGAATTTGTCTAGGAAATATGAAAAAATTTATCTGCAGATACATTTTGAGTAAAAACTAGAAACAACCCAAACATTCAACAATAGGAGATTGGTTAAATCAAGTAAAATATATCCATACCATGAAACAGTAACAGCCTTTAGAACTGTAGCTGTAGAATAATAACATGAAAAAATAGGCATGCTATAGAATTAAGTTAAAAAAGCCATTTGTGATACTTGGACCCCAATATAATTCTATTTTTTATAAAAATATACAGATGGATATGCATATAAATAAAGATAAAATCATATAATCCAACATGTTAATATTGGTTATATTTAAGTGGAGGGATTATGGTGATTTCTTTGTTCTTCTGCATAGTAAAATTTCTATAAATAATATATATAACATATAATATATATTATTTATATATTCTATATATAATATATATAATAAAATATACGACTCTGTTATAAGAAAAACAATAAGTGGTGTCAACACGCTATCACGGGAGGATGTCACACCAGGCATTGGCGGCACACCCATTGGTTTGGGGAGCCACATCTTCCAGCCCTCACCTTTCCATGCGTCAGGTGGTTATTTTAGGCACTAGAGCAAGGCAACAATTACTCCCTGATCTTTTGTAGTCCTTGTCACTATGAGGGGCACCTGCTTCATGAGCAGGGGCTGAGAATACATGGGCTTGTGGGTCAAAGCCCCCACTCTGTCTCCTGACAACCCACGGGGCACATGACTGGCCCCTCCCTGGCTGCCCTGATGCTCTCCAGACTGTACCTGCAGGTTGCTGGCCTCCTCTGCCCACCAGGCTTCAAACTCTTTCTGTAGCTTCACCTTGGCTTTGTCCATGAGCAGCTGCAAGTGCTCAATCTCCACCTTCAGGGCTTTCAGGCGTGTGAACATTGTTTTATAGCTGCGAAGGAATCAGAGAAGAGTCAGTGTACTGCTGTCTGGAAAGCCCTGGCACAGAGGGGAGCAGGAAGCGGACAGGGCCTGCGCCTCCAAAGCCTGCAGCACTGCCTTGTTTCCCAGGGCCTGGGACCCTACAGGAGCTGCCGAGGCCAGGATATGGCACCAGGGTTTGAGTCCATCATGGAGAAGCGGGGTGAGGCACTTTGTCCAGCAGGCCCATGGGGATGTGTGTGTGAGATGAACAGCCCCTCCTCCAAGAGGGGGTTATTACTCAGGGGCAGGCATCGCTCTAGGCATTCAACATATATAAACTCATTTAATTCCCTTCACAACCCTATGAAGAAGCTATTATTATCATCTCCATTTTACAGATTCGGAACCCGAGGCATGGGGAAGCACAGAGCTCGCAGGGAGCCAGGATTTGAACGCAGCAGTCTGGCTCTAGAACCACAGTCTTCACTCTCACTGCCCCACTGCTTCACCTTCACGCTGAGGATCAGAAGTCACAATTTACTGTTTGTTCCTTTGCATGTTCTCTGTTGGTTTGGGGAGCGTTGTAACGAGTCAGACATTGTCAAACAGGAAACAGTCCACCAGCCAAGCTGAAGAGACAATTTGGCTTCTGAGGTGTCGCTGAGATTGGAAACGTGGACCAAGGGGACAAGATGAGGGTGGCGTAAGGGACACAAGAATAATGGGTTGGAAAGAAACTGAGGAAAATAAATGGGGCAAGGGAGGAGGTGGACCACTGGGGAGGACCCGAGGGGGCGCAGAGCAGCAGTGGTGTGCGTGGAGGGGCAGTCAGGGCATTCTGGAGGGAGATGACACAGTGCACGGCTGTCAAGAGAAAGAGGAGACCTGGCCCGGGGCATTGTTCTCCTGCGTGTGAGCGTGAGTGGTGCCGGGTGCTGGCAGGAAGGAGTGCGTGGCAATGATACCATCAGCTCCTTGAGGCAGGGGAGGTGACTTGATTAGCATCTCTAGAACCCACCCATGGCGTGGAGGAGATAGCATACATTTGTTGAGTGCATACATGAAACGATGAGCTGAGCAGCTGGACTGGGACGTCCAGCGAGATCCTCTGACCATGCTGTGCGTCAGTAATGGCCACAAGCCTGTTTACGCTTGAGGCTCCTCACTCTGCAAGTAAACCCACTTTGGGACCCTAAATGGCTGCATGAGGGTGTAATGTTCTCAGGACTCAGGAGGGAAGTAGGCTAAAGCTGCAGGCGTGAGGAAGACCACCGTGGTCACATTTCTTGACTCCCCTAGGTGGCAGCAGTAGACAAGCCCAATTGCTTCCCTGGCCTGGGTGGGCCTGTTCTACCTTCTAACCTCATCCTGCCAGAGCACACCTGCAGTCCCAGCTACTCGGGAGGCCGAGGTGGGAAGATCGCTTGAGCCCAGAAATTGGAGGCTGCAGTGAACTATGATCAGGCCACAGCATTCCACCTGGGTGACAAAGACCTCATCTCTAAAAATTAAAAAAAATAATAAAAAATAAAAATAACCTCACATTGCCTAGGGTCCTGCTTTTTATACCTGCCCACCAAAGGCAGTACCTCCTCCTACTATTTTAGGATGCGGTTGCTGGACCCACTAGTTTCAGCCCTGGGGCTTGGTTGCTCTATCCTTGAGGCCCTGGGATGCTGAGGTCAGGCTATGTGTGGCTAAGAGGAAAGGCACCTTCTCTTTTCTTCCTCCAGTTGTGATCGCAGCTTCTCTTCCTGCAGGTCTGGCATTGAGGG
Organism: Indri indri; assembly: GCA_004363605.1. Taxonomy (NCBI): domain Eukaryota; kingdom Metazoa; phylum Chordata; class Mammalia; order Primates; family Indriidae; genus Indri; species Indri indri. The sequence goes on along the minus strand of RJWJ010012584.1, from coordinate 30,792 downwards.
CACAGCCATATTTTCTGAGATCCCTGTAGAAGGAAGGTAGAAGGAAAAGTGTGACATTTAGGGCAGATGACAGGGTTCAAGTGCATCCCAAGAGGAGAGGGGGCCCTGTGAATTCCTTCTGGGGACTCCGGATGGCAACCTTTGCTGGGCTGAAAGCCTGGAAAGGAGCGGCTTCTAGGACCACCCTCCCTCCATTCAACATCTGCCACGGGAAGGGAATTCTTCCCTTCATCTCTACTAATCCTTTTACTGCTGAGCTCACTCATTTCCTCTGGAGTCCCCAGGGAAGATGCAGAATAGCATTTCCCCATCTTCTGATAAAGAACTCTTCACAAACCAAAAAAATAAAACAAAACCCTCTCTAAACCATCTCACATCTTTCTCTGCATGAGTGGAGGTGCTGGATTTTCTAGCCTCTGAATCATGTCCTCTGGTTTTCAGTTCCCTCTACAGCAGGGGTTCTCAAGCCTGGTCAACCCAGGTGACGTCAGTATGCAACCAGGGTTGAGAACAAGCCTTGGCGACAGGCCTGGGGGAGGGCTGAGCGTCTCAGCAGTGATCAGCTTGTGCCCACGGCCTGTGTCCTCACTCATGCGACCTCTGTCTGGCCCCCATCTGGCTGCCATTGTGGCCTGGTTGCCCGCTCTGCCTGGTGTGCTCTGAAGCTGGTCCCTTCCTAGCCTGGTGTGCGGGGTCTGTTTATCTTCCAAGAGTCTCTCTGTGGTCGTACTGCATTTCTCAGCCCCATGAAAGATATCTTAGAAGTCGCACAGCCCTGCTTTTTACTCCATGTAGGGGAGAATGCATCTACTATGGTCCAGATGCTTCTGGACGTGCTCAGACTTAATCCTAATAGCACTTATTTGAGATAAGTATTACTATTCCTGTTTTACGGATAAGGACATTGAGGTTCAAAGAGGTTAACCTGCTCAAGGTATGTGGTTGACTTTAGCAAACTGGATTTGTTTGGTTGCAAGGGCCTTGGATTCAAAAATTCCTTCTATAACATTTCTGACAGATATCATCTGCTTTCTGCTCAAGCACTTCCTGTGGTGGGAGCTTGCCGATTTGCAGGATAGCGCATTTCATTGTGGACAGCTGTGTCTCCTCTTACTCTGAGCTGAGACCTTCACCACTAACTTCATCACTACTCTGGCTCCAGCATGCCCTTCTTCTTAGTCCCATGGCCCCTTGAATACCTGAACAATAACAGCAACATCAACATGTGATATGTGTCTGCACCTTTTTCCCAGGCTGACTCTCCCCAATCCCTCATCTGAGGACCCAGTGACCTGGTTACTTTCTAATTTATCTCAAGCACATACCCTAGATCTGGACATAATACTTCAGAGAGCTCTGAAAAGTCCAGGGTAGAGAAGGACTCCTCTTTGCTTTTGAAAATTTAATTTCTATAACAGGCGAATTACAAACAATGACCATTTATTGAGTGCCTTCTATATGCTAGGTTCTGCCAAGTTCTAGTAAGCACTGGGCTAGGTCCTCTACTTAACTTATTGCTAATTCTCAAACTAACCCTGCAGGGAAGGCATTACCATGTCATTTCAGTTAGATTCTTAGTCTCAGAGAGGGCCATGCATAACCCAAGGTCACACAGCTAGTAAGTGGCAGAGCTGGGATTTGAACCCACTCTTCTCTCTAGTCCCAAATAGCTACATGTTTTCCTGGGCCAGCCTCCCTAGCACTGTTTGTGTTTTCAGCAGTTTTGTTTTGGTTGGCCCCTATTAAGCTTGTGGTCAGTTTAAACACTTTCGTGTTTTTTCATGAGTGATTGTCAAAATGCATCCTCTTTCAGTGCAATCGTCCTTTTGATCCCAGAGGCCACACTTCACATTTATTGGTGGTCTAGCCTGCTGAGAGGTCCTTATTCTGTCATGCATTTTTCTTGCCCCTTTGGCTCCCTTATTAATTTGTTACTTGTGTCTTTTATGTCATTAACATATTGATAAATATGCTAATTAGATCAAGATTTTGTCCTTTGTCTTCTAGGTACCAGCACCCCCTCCCTCTTCCTTGTGTCAAGTGACAAGTATAAACTGATTGAGCAAGTGTTTTATTCTGTCACTTAAACACAGGAAATGCAGACACCACAGACTTCCCAACTGAAGACTGCACTGTCATCTGCGTGGGTGCACCGCACTGGCCTTAATGAGGCAGACTGCCTGTCGCGTTACCCCAATCCCCCAAGGCACAGGCACAGGAAGCCCCGGAGGAGAGGAACCGGGTCCTTCTGCTCTGTGTATGTTCCCCCAGTGCTCGGCTTGGCCGCCATGCACAGGGCATGCTCAGTGCCATGCATGTTTGCTGGCCCTGTCTTCTTTGAAAGATGCCAGGCCTGCTAAACTGAGGGAAGTATCTTAACATCAAACTGATAACAGCAGGACTTCAAATGGACAGATTATTTCCTTCCCTGAAAGTTTCAGAAATGGGCCCATGTGTCTTACGGCCTGCTGAAAAAGAAACACTGTGAATCTCCTTCTTCCTTTGAATACTTTTGAGCCCACCCCAAGGGGCGGCCCTGAGCAATCCAGTGAAGCCCTCTCTGGTCTGTGGTGACCGTCACTGTGCAGGAGGCTGCTGGGGGTGGGTGAAGGAAGGGCGGCTGGACGTGTGCAGGGAGCGTGACTTTGGCTGGTGGAGGCAGCCTCAAGGGCTTCGTGAGCAGGTGGGCAGAAGGTCGGAGGGAAGGCCAAGGGGGATTGGTCTTCAATATAAAGGCTGTGGCCACCCCATCATGAACGTGGAGCCTTTCTGTAGGAGGGAGGCTGGTGCCTCTCCCCCTGGCTGGTTGTCTTTTCCCTGGTGCCTGGCAGCTTCCCTGGTCGATCACAGACTTAGAGGCGCCCTGGAAGTGTGTGGAGTGTTCGGTGTGTCAAGGAGCCTTGAGGCAAGGTGAACACTGAGTGCGGCTGACACGGCAGGGGAAGGTAATGTCAGCTACCACTGGCGGAGGCCCTCGGCCCAGGCACTGTGTCCCACCTCACTCATCCTCACCGCTCCAGCTGGCGGGTATTATCCCTCTGCTTTACAGTCAAGTAGAGCAAGGCTTAGGTGACCAGGTGGCTTGTGCAATGACACAAAGCTAACAAATAGCAGGGCCAGGCTTTGAATCCAGGTCTAGTCCTTCACTCACTTATTTCACAAATGTTTATTGAATGTCAACTCTGTACCTGCCCCTCTTTTAGGAGGACTCTAGTGGGGAAGATGGGCACTAAACCAACAAAAGAACTGAGTCTGCAAGGTAACACCAGGGACTGAAAGGGGCTATGAGGAAAGGTGGAGCTGGGTAAAAGGTAGAGAATGACAGGAGAGAGGGCTGCCGTGTTAGGCAGGGTGGCCGGGGGGCCGTCTGAGGAGGGGACATTTGAGCAGAGACTGAATGGAGGGAGGGAACCAGCACGCACAGATCAGGGCGCGGAGTGCAGTACAACAGCAGGAGCGAAGGGCCTGAGAGGCCTGCCTGCCTGGCATGTTTGGGAGCAGTGAGGAGGCCGGGGTGCTGAGCAGCTGGTAAAGGAAAGAGGGGTGGGAAACTGCGGCCAGACCACATAGGACCTTGTGGGCCATGGTAAGGACTTTGGCTTTGAGGGAGGTGAGAGGCTGGAGGGTTTTAAGTAGAGGATTGGCTTGATTTATTCCTTCGATAGCTGAGCCAAGCTGCTTTGTGTTGATTGAGACAAAGCTACTCAAACTGAAGACTAGTTAATGTAGGGTGGCGCCAGGATGCTGTGAGCCTCTTGAAAGGGATTGGGAAAGAAAGCTGGGGCCAGGGACCTTGGGCAGCCAGAATGAGGGCACAGCATACCCCCAAGACACAAGCTATCCATGTTGTCATGGCAATCAAACGGGCCATTGCCCAAGGTGATGTCTGCTTAGCGAAATACATTGCAAGCCCACCAGGAGCCAGTCTCCCGCCACCCTGATGTGTTCTGAGGCTTGTCTCCGCACTGCCCTCTGGAGAGAGCCGTACGGGGCTGGGAACTCAAAGGGAACCAAAGAAAAGTGACTGAACAAGAATAGAGGGAGAGGGAGTAACCAAAGGGCATTTGAGTTTGCAGGTCCTGGTCCTCACTGGCACTCTGGCCAGGGACAGAACCTCTAGTCACCTGACAGGAGGCACAGGGAGCCCTCCTTTCAAGGACAGCATTCTGGCTTGGACAGCAGCACAGAAGGTCATAGCCCTGGGTAGCCGGTGAGGTCACATTGTTAAACTGTGGGGGCAGCTGGCTCCAAAGCAGTATAAAAGCAAGAGAAAAGGGTTTCATTTCCGTGGCTGTAGAGCTGAGTGTCACATAAGGAGGAAGCCCTGAGCAGCCCAATGTTGTAGTAACTGAAACTTCAAGTAGGGGAGGATGCACAGTTCCAGGCTGACCCTATCGCTGAAGTGTCCGGTGTTTGGGAATTAGCAGCTCAAGGACGAGAGGGGCTGTTGCTGAGAGGGACAGCCAAGATACGGACCCCCGCTTACCTGACACGATTTCATGGTTTCATCTAGAAAGGTCTCTCTAACTCCCTTCTCACTTCCCCATACCCTCTTCTCGAACACTCTCTCTCTGTCCCCCCTACGTAGATATCTGATGTCTGAAATGTGCAGAATAATTTCTTTGGTTCAACGGTTCTCAGCTAGGGGTGTACATCAGAATCACTTAAGGAGCTTGTAAAAGCTCAGAGACAGCTGGGTGCTGCTGGAGTAGGCCTGGAGTTAAAATTTGCCGGTAGCGTCCCTTGGTGATTCTGATGCACACCCCTTGTTAAGAAATGTTGCTTATGGCTTTGAGCCCAGTTTCAATGCAAGTGCTCCATGCAGGAGTTACAGAGAAGACAGGACCTGTGTGAGTTTAGATAAGATGACATGTGGGAGCCATGACGGCCCCCACGGCCCTGCCCAGCTTCCAGACCTTTGGGAGCCACTGAGGAAAGGGGGAAAGGGCTCAGGGGTTTTCAACAAGGAAGACACACTCTCTGCAAGGTTGGAGCCATCTGCGCTTGGCCCTGTGGGTGCTCGATAAAATCTGAATAATGATCTCGACCACAGAGCTGCTACACGGGCCAGGTACTTCATGCGCATTGTCTTGTACTTCCTCCACAACTGCCACTCCAGACGGGCTGCTCCGTCCAGAAGCACACTGCTCGTAAGCAGGGACAGGGTGAGAACCTAGCTCTGTCTGACTTCAAAGCTGGTGCTTTTCCTCTGTAACTGATCCCAGTAATGAAGAAAGCCACAGGGCAGATCACTGAAGCCTGTATTGACTTGTCCTTGGTATGTGAAGGACATGAATGCTTTTCCATGAATGCTGTTCCCATCTGGGGCTGGGGCCCAGAGAAAGTCTCAGTCTCTTCCTTGGGGACTGGCCTGTGAAGACTGCCATTTACTAACCAAAATCCATGACTTGCGCCCCAATTCCACTTGGCATTTGCAGCTTATCTGCTGGGTATAAGAAGCTCTCTACCCGTCAGAGCCTGCCACTCTCCAAGGCCAGCCCGTGAATACCCAGTCTGGTCCATCTCCTTGACTGTGTTAGGAAATCCAAGGAAGACGATATTGAAATTTCCAACCATGCATCAAAGCCCAAAAGGGCCCCGTGGGCTGCGCAGAGCAAAGGCTGTGAAGCCAACATGGCCGCCGCTCAGCCTGCACCCTGCGTGGGAGGAGGCAGTGACTTACGCGGCTCCCCCATGGCAGACAGGACCTCAGAGCCAGGGAGGCACTCCAGCTGGTCGCCTCAGCTATCCAACTAATGATTCATTTGCTGAACACCCACTCTGGGCCTCCTTGGGGCTAAACTGTCTTGCAGAACCATAGATCACTCAGCCTCACCTTGTTTGGGAAGTCAAAGTGTCCATTCTTACAGAGATTGATGGTGTCAGTAACTCAGTTATCACAACGGTCAGAGGCAAAGATTCTGGCTTCCCAATCAGACCATTTCCTGTTTAATGGCTCAAATTTATTGTCATCTGGAGTAATCGCACGCTGACGGGTGCTCAGTGCCACCATCCATCTTGGTGTTAATTCTGTGTAACACCTTAGCTGCCTGTGGCGTGCCCATACTTAAGGGTGTGCTGAATGACCTGCGGACACATGGCTGGGCCTGATATCTTCTCAGGCACTCTCATCCCCACCGCCTCAGTCCCTGCACTCACTGCCTCTATCTTCCCTTCTGGAAGAACAGGGCACCCTCTGACAGGATAAATGGCCACACTTTGGTACAATCAGAAATGTGCTGCGTGCCTGCTTGAAGAGAAACACAGGCCCTGGCAGCTCCCTCATAGAAGGCTGTCCACAGACTCTTCCTGTGTGAATAATCTTCCCCGCTACTACGCTGGGCCTGTCCAAGATCATGCCCCTGGGATGGTGGCTCTCTCCTTTGGATGTGCGCCTTCTCCCCCACTGTGCTCCCTCTGGAGGATACAGGACATACAGTCAGAGGGTCAGCTGCCTCAGGGCCAGTCAGCAATATAAGGGAGACCCTAGGGGCAGAGGCCATACACAGGAAGGACATTTCTAGTCTCATTACTTGCTTGAGCTTGGCACTTATCCCCTTTGTGGTCACCTCCGTTCAAACAGGAGCTCACTTTTCCTCATATCGTTCCACAATCCCTTCTGGAACCCCAGATCCATCTTTCGGTTTCCAGTCTACATTTCTGTTATCACAGCCACTTGGCACCTGGCATGGTGACCTCTGGATCCAACCTCTTCCCCAGCTCAGGGCACCTCGCCCTCCCAGCCCACCCTTGCAGAGGCAGGTCTGTGCCCGCCTTCCAGCCCACCATGGCTTTCTCACTCCTCCCTGGGAAGTGTGCTCGTACTTCTGAACTCAGGGTTTCTCGCGGAGCCCCGAGTACCTTGACAATTCTCCCTCCTGTCACATCGGCCTCACAGACTGGTGGTGACCACATGCCTTGGTCTCCGTGGCTTTTCTGAGAGAATTTAGTAGGAAGCTTGGCGTCCCTGAAACCCAGTTACATCTTAATCACACTGGACCCAGCCAGTGTGGAGTGTTCTCAGGACACATATGGCCTTCTGGAGAGAGCAGTTTTTCTTGTACCCAAGAGCGAGCCTTCCTCCTATGGAAACCTCTCATGGTGACGCTTAGTGGGGTTCACTCAATTCCCTTGACTGGATTATTACAGAAACTTCAGGACTTTTAAGAATTGAGTTGCAGATCCTTAATAAAGCTGTATCCCTCTACTTTTGGAAAACAAACCCACTGCTAGCTAATTTATAAATTAATCTGTTCATTTGGCAATAACTTATCATACATTAGAGTCAAAAGTGAGTCCTGAGACAGACCAACAGTAGAGCTGGCACAATTTCAAAGTAAAATGGCAAGGGCTGGCTAGATGACCAAAGTACTCCCATCAGTGTGAGAAAAGGGCCAAGATAAATGTTTGATGAGAATTCCTTTAAAAAGGGCTAGCAGTTTGCCTTAAGCCTGCCTCATCTCCCTCCCTGCAGATGGTGTGTGGAGGTGCTCCTCTCTTCCCCAGAGGCAGTGAGGGAGGCTTGAAAGAGACCACTCAGAAAGCTTAGTAAGAATTCTGGGGCATCTGTGTGTGTGTTGAGGGGTGAGAAGGGCCACAGCGCACTGATGTCTGATTCCCATTCAGGAGATCTAGAGGGTGGGACGTGGGCAGATGACCTGCTGGGGGCAAGAGCCAAGAGTTTCTGCTGCATTCCTGTTGACTCAACAGGGGCTCCAAGTATGGAAGAAAGGTTAGGGTCACCTTGGATCTGTGGTGTGCTGCAAGTGTTTCACAACCAGCTCTCTGGAAGAAAAAAAAGCTCTGATTTGTAGTGTTTGCCTATTTTTGTGGTGCAAATACTCTTGTCATGGCCAATTTCAATCTTCCAACATGATGTTCCTGAATTCGGAGTTGGGAAGACATGCACAGCCAGTCCTGATGAGCCAGTGTGAGCTGGCTCCAGCAGGGCTTGCGTTCTCTGGCATACTGCTTAAGACTTAGATCCTTTAATGCCTAAAGGGCCAGTGGGACCTTTGGAGAAAGAAGACTGGAGGTGGGCCACAGGATGCCTGGGGGCTGTGTGCTGGACCTAGTCCTATGCCATCTGCTTCTCCAAGTCTGCCCTCTACCTTCTCCTGCCGTCCTCTGCTTGTGCCCCAGGGGGTGGGCAGCTATGATGATGGGCTTCCTTACCCTCTCCCCTGGCTGGGCTCAGCCAAGGGGAACATCAGCAAGCAATGGAGGGGTGGCGAGGAGAGAGAGGCCAAGCTATTTCTTCCCTGAGACAGCTTTGCAGAGAGTACAGGGGCTCATGAGCAGGATGTGAGGCTTGACAGAGCCACAGCTCCTGTCAGATGGCCAGGGCCTTTCTGCACAGCCCTTTCTGTCCTCAAGTTCCAAAAACTGTTCTCTCCTCTTGCCCCCCAGGCCCAGGGACAGCAACGCTTCCTGCCATGCTGCTCTTGCCACCTCTGGGATGCTGCGCTCTCCCTTGTGGTTTCCTGACCCTGTGCTCACACTTTGTAAACAGGTCTTTAATTGAATCCTCTTCACAGTACCTAATTTGAGCACTGCCATCCACTTCCTATTAGGACCCTGAGCCATGCAGGTTCAAAGTGGGTAAGCAACTGTCCCAATAAGGTGCATTCCCTCAGGTCAAGAGACCAGCTGATGAGGGACCTGCAGAGACTCACGAAAGCACCCCAAATGAGGAAGGGTCAGCTTTCAGCACCCACCAGGCCCAGAGCATCCACACCCTGTTACAACAGGACCACTTAAGTGAGACCTTTCCCAGCTGCCCTTCCTGGGGAAACTGAGCCTTAGCAGGCTGAGGGAAGAAGTGACTTAGAAAGAGAGAAGTTGATGACCACGTCCCTCCTTTCCTCCTGGTGGCTGGCCTTAGCTGGGGTAAGAGAGAGAAGTCTTATCTTTGAGTGACATTTACATTGTTAAGACTGCAGTTAAAATGACCATTTTTTTGTTGTTGTTTGTAATTAACAATTCAGTATGGGGTTGCTCAGTTTCCATCCAGGGGCAGATGAGGAACTATCCCTCCCATGAGAATTTAGAGATACAGTGGGAGAACAACAAAAAAGTGGCCTACGTGCCCTGTATTGCTCAACACATCAGATGCACCATCTGCAGCCAGTAAGTCCCTACCAGAAATTACAATGTGCCTAGAGAAGAAAATGAGAAGTGGTAAATTTTCTGTTTTTACCTTTAAGTAAATTGATCTTACATAATCAGGAGTGAGGAGAATTAAGATTAATCAGAATTGAACTGGGATTCACTTTTTACTACCACTTGTACTATCACCCTGATTCCACTAAAACAGTAATTTTTGTTTGATCTATGAACCCTTGGAATCTAATCCTTCATAGAGTTCTGGGAATTATTATAAGCCCTTTCAAACACAAAAAGTTCAGAGAAATGATATTAATGGCACCCATGTCCCACCTCTACATATCAAAAAATCGAAATAGTTTGCTACAGTTTTTTCGTTTTTTTAAAAAATAGAACATTACAGAATTAGTGGAAGCCTCCTCCACAATCCACTACCCTCCCTCTCCAAAGATAACGCTATCCTGATGGTGTGTAGCCTTCTCTTTGGGTTTTTATATTCTCACTCTATATGTTTAATGCCCCTTAAACATATATGTGTTTTAGGCATCTTTCTGTATTCATGTTACCTTTCACAATAGAAGGTGAAAAGCTCCCACTATCCCTTAGTAAATGGCATTGAAATTTTTGGAATTTACATAAATGGTATCATTCCATATATATCTTTCAGCAACTTTCTTTCTATCACCATTGCATGTTTTTTTTTTTTTTTTTTTTTTTTTTTTTTTTTTTTATTTCAGAACTAGAGCAGTGGGCAACCCCCGGAGACCACAATCCACTCCTTGTGGCCAGGTCCACAAGCCAGGCCTCAGAGGCACCTCCGCACTCATTTCTCTCTGCGGTACACAAACACCGCTTGTGATTCCCGCCGCCTTTCGTAAATCCAAAGCCCAATGAGAAACACCAGCCTCACGGCCTTTCCTCTCCCATTACATATACCCTCACGAACGAACTGTATGCATCACAGCTGTGGAGAATCCTTTTAGATCCACGACAATTGTCACAGCCATAAAACAGATACTGGAGCTTCCCATATGTGCCAGGCGGAATCATTCACAATTTCCCGAAACATCCTTTACAGCCTATAACAGCGGTTTCCAGAGTGGTCCCTGGAGCAGGCAGTGGCACCAATGGGAACTTCTTGAGGACAAATTCCCAGGCCCCAGGCCCAGCAATCCTTGGTTTCGCAAGCCTTCCAGGGGACTCTGCTGTGAGAACCACGGACGACAGTATCTTCACAAGCAAGTAATTAAAATAACAGCACGACAGAATGCAAACCCACGCGTGGCTCTTAACGCAAGCAGTTGTAGTCAAGTCCCAAGGAGACGGAAACCTCCAGGGAATCAGGCAGGACTGTGATGACCTCGGGAGCCCTGCACTTCCCACTTGGGATCCACTTCTGCCTTCGTATGGAAGAGGCAGCTTCTTGTATTGATGAGACTAAATTAAAGTGACTGCTCTAATGAATGTCTCACCTACACACACACACATTGGCAGGCAAGGCACTGAGCACCGTGTCTTGACAATGTTCATTCATTTTAGATGGATTTTCTTCTCGTTTATCATCCTGTAGGAAAGACCCCAGCCCAAATTCAGCCTGGTCAGTCAATCGCATCTAGATATTTTTCAGAACTGAGCCCCCATAGACCCCTGGGGACAGTGTCCACAAACCAAGCCTCAGAGGTCATATTTGAAGGCAGTTGCTTGACCTTGTTGGTTTTCAGCACTATTGTCAACACTGTAAAATATCTGCTTTGTCCCTTTAAATTTTCTCCTTCCCAGCCAGCTACCATTGTGTTTTTGAGATTTATTCGTATTAATACATGTATATCTACTTTACTCATTTTAAATTCTCTATGGTGTTCCATTGTTCAAGATACCATAGCTATAGCGCATCTATCCACCCTCTTACTGGGGGAACTTTGGGTTGTCTCCTGTTTTTGTTTTTGATTGTTTTGTGTATTTGACTATTGTGATAAGCATCTCCTTGGGCACAAATGTGACACCTTCTTGGGTTTATGTTCCTAGGCACAGACTTGCTGGGGCATGGGGTTTACATATCTTCACTCTACCAGATATTGCCAGAATCATCTTCAAATAGCTGTTCATACACTTTAACAATACAATTTACTCCTCCCTGCCTCTCTTTTCTTTTACTTTCCCCCCGCTTTTTTTTTTTTTTAAATAAAACCTGCTCTGCTGCACTCTCTGGGTGTCATCTACCCACAGCTTCGCCCTGAAGCACTCCTACATTGTATATCCTGGGCAGGCTCTTGCCTCTTTACAATAGATCCCTCATAGTTTCCTGAATATACACCAATATTTTCAAAATATCACTTGGTTATTTAGAACACACAGCATCCATCACTTGTATTTCTGAGCAGCCATCCCTGGTTTCCTGTTGGTAGGTCTTTCCCAAACTCATCATCAACTTCTCTGGGGAGACAGGAAAGACGTACCCAGCTCCATTACACATGCAACAGAATGGTTCCTAGGAAACACCAAAATCTTTCTTGGGCTGAGATATGCCAAGCACAAGTGGTGATTTTTATCATGAATAAGGGAAAGTGAGGTCAGATGGGGGAAAGATATCCTGTGTTCATGGAGTGGAACAATTAATATTGTTAAAATATCCATTCTATCCTAAGAAATCTATAGATTCAATGCAATGTCTATCAAAATTTTAATGCTATTTTTTACAGAAATAGAAAAACTATCCTAAAATTCATATGGAAGCACAAAAGACCAAAAATAGCCAAGGTAATCTTGAGCAAAAAGAACAAAGCTGGAAGCATCACACTTTCTGTGATGTGTGTTTGCCATCACACATGGGTACTGGCAAAAATAGATACATCAACCAATGGAACAGAATAAACTCATGCATTTATGGCCAATTGATTTTTGACAAAGGTGCCAAGATCACACAGTAGGGAAAGAACAGTCTCTTCAATAAACAGTGTTGAAAAAAACTTTACAGGCATAGGCTGAAGATTAAAATTGGATCCCTATCTCACACCATATACAAAAATCAACTCAAAATAGATTAAAGATAATATAAGGCCTGACACTGTAAACTACCAGAAGAAATAAAGAGGAAAATCTCCATGACATTGATCTAGATTAAAAATAGATTGCATCAGATTAAAAAGCTTTTGAACAGCGAAGGAAAGAATTAACAGAGTGATGAGACAACCAAGAGTGGGGGAGAATATTTTCAACCCATACATCTGATAAGGAATTTATATCGAAAATATATAAGGAACTCAAACAACTCAACAGCAATAAAACAAATAACCCGGTTAAAAAATGGGCAAAGGACCTGAACAGACATTTCTCAAATGAAGACATCCAAATGGCCAACAGATTCAATGCTCAACATTGCTAATCATTAGGGAAATGCAAATGAAAACCACAATTAGATGTCACCTCATACTTGTTAGAATGGTCATTATCAAAAAGATGAAAGATAAGTGTTAGTGAGAATGTGGAGAAAAGGGAGCCCTTTTACACTCTTGGTGGAAATGTAAATTAGTATAGCCACTATAAAAAACAGGATAGAGGTTCCTCAAAAATGTAAAAATAGAATTACCATATGATCCAGCAACCTCACTTCTGAGTATATATCCAAAGGAACTGAAATCAATATGTCGAAGAGATATCTGTACTCCTAGGTTCATTGCAGCACTTCACAATAGCCAAGACGTGGAATCAACCTAAATGTCCATAAATGGATGAACGGATAAAGAAGATGTGGCACATACACACAATGGAATACTATTCAGCCTTTAAAAAGAAGGAAATTCTGTCATTTGTGACAATATAGATGAACCTGAAGAACATTAAGCTAAGTGAAATAAGCCAGGCACGGAAAGACAAATACTGTAGGATCTCACTTATATGTGGAATCTAAAAACATTGAACTCATAGAACTAGAGAGTAGAATGCTGGTTACCAGAGGCTGGGAAGGGTTTAGGGGAGGATGGGAGGAGACTGGTTAACAAATTAGGCAGGAGGAATAAGTTTTTGAGATCTGTTTCACAGCAGGGTGACCACAGTTGAAAATAATGTATTATGTATTTCAAAATTGCTGAGAGTAAATTTCAAAAGTCCACCATGAAAATGAGGTGTAAGTGAGGTGATGAATATATTAATTAGCTGAGTTTAATCATTCTCCATTGTATATATATATCAAAACCTCATGCTACCCCATAAATATATACAATAATGATTTTTTAAATTAAAAATAATTTTAAAAATAAACAGAAAAATTAAAAAGGTGGAGGAAGGGCAAATTCGCTCTCTCTGCTTGAGCTGGGACATCCACCTTCTTCTGCCCTTGGACGTTGGCACCTTAGTTCCCAAGCATTTGGATTCAGACAGGGACTTACATTTTGGTCTCTCTTGGTTCTCAGGCCATCAGGTTTGGACTAGAACTACACCGCCAGGTTCCTGGGCCTCTAGCTTGTAGATAGTAGATCACAGGACTTCTCAGTCTTCATCATCAAGTGAGCCAATGCCTCATAATAAATCTCTTTCTCGATATCAAATGTATCCTATTGGTCAGCTTATCTAGAGAACCCTAATACACAGAGTGAGTGCTTTTTATTAAACCACAGTTGCAGTTCAAGACTGGCAGCAGGGCAGACACAGTCTCCTTCGGTTCTCCAGAATGTGTGGTGAGGGGGTCTGAGACTACTCAAAGGGTCTGAGAACTGGGCAAAGGGTCTGGGAACTGGGCAGGGAGATGGGGTAGGGACTCCTTCTCACTCTCAGCCTCCATCTTGAACCTGGAAATTTGGCCAAGGACCTCACATCACTGAAGCCGGTCCCATATTCACAAGCAACTATGGATTAGAATCAACTTAAGTGGTAAGACATTATCCACTGGTTTTACGGAACTACCTGAATTCTTCTGGAACTAACTGAGATGTCATGTCAGCCTTTGGAGCAGCTGCTTCCTTCTTTATATTCTGCCACATTCCAAGGAGTCAACATTTCTATCATTCACTTCTGAGAGGACAAGAACATCTCTAACCTACCTAAGCCTTCACACATCTCCACGCCGAGGTTGCAAGTGTTTCCTGCATGTCTTAAGGTGCCAAATAGCATTTCAAGACTCAGTCTTAAACAATTTTACACAGAATGGGAGAAAGTGGCATTGACAGCCCAGGCCTGTCTTTGAAGAACAACAGGAATGCCACAAGAGGTCACTGCAGGAATGCTGTTGGGGAAACAGAGCCCTCTAAGAGGACTAAACTAGAACAATGCAGTAAAACAGGGAGCTGCCAGCTTCTTCAGGCCCCTGCAGGGCATGAAGGACTCGGTGCTCCTCCGTCTGATTTCCAGGGCCAGGCAGCTCATACCAGCCAGGGGCAATCCAAGGGCCCCAGCAGCCAAATGGCCTGTTTTGGGGTGTGCTTTTATTCAAGGACATCTTTGTTTCTGGGGTAGTGAGGCGGGTAAGAGCAAGGCAGGCGGAGGACCAGTATTCAAGAGGTCGTATTTGTGGGGGGAATCTCAGATGCTGTTTGGAACCTGCCAATCTTATGTTCGTGGACATTTTCTTTTTATTTATTAATCACTATTAGTATTGCTATCTTCTGTAATGGTATATGAGACATACCTGCAAGTAGAGGAAATGGAATGTGCCAGTGAGTAATGTTTTCACTGAAGTTGGGTCAGGGGATAAATGCAGGGAAAGGTGTGCTGCCTCCCAACATGCACTGCTTGCGTTGGGCACGTCTGTGAGCTTCTCAGGGGCAGTGATCCCCACCACAGAACAAAATAATGGACTGACCACTTACCCCCAAGTGGCCAGGCCAGGTCCATGTGGCATGTGATTGATCACAGATCTAGCTGGACAATGTCCACAGCAGGTTTACTTAGAGTCGGCCAGGAGCACTCAAGGTCCTCCTGGGCTTAGGCTGGGAGTGTGCACACCTAACAGAAGAAGGCAAGTGCAGGTGCAAAGGGAAGGCGTGGGGTGTGGTGGTACAGATGATTTACTCATCAGCCCGTCAGCCAATGCTGAGGACCTCGACTTAGTGCAGGGGCTTTCTCTTTCCTAAAAGGCCCCTTTGACCAAGACTTCCTTGCTCAAACATGTTCAGTGGCTCAACTGCCTGTAAGATAAAAGCTGGAATTGGAGGCTCTCAATGAGTTGGCCCAACCTACCATTTTAGTCTTTCCCTCAACTATTTCAAATCAACTCCCCCAAGAGGGTAATTCTCCCCTACCACACACACACACACACACAATAGGTACCGCATACACACCCCAACACATATCACATACACACATACACAAACACACACAGCACACCCGTACCATACACTCCACATGCCACATACACACACCATGCACACACATACACCACACATACACATATCACAGACATACACATACATATCCCAACTAACCCAAACTATTCCCCACTCTTCTCTGTGGTTCTGAACCCTGCCCGCTCTTCAAGACTCAGCCCAGTCCCGTGGTCTTGGTGACAAGCTCGAGGGGCCATAGGAGCCACTCCTTCTGGAAAGCTCCCAAAGCTCTGATGGCCTGTCCCTGTAGCCTGACACATTTCACATGCTGGTTGTTAGTGTGATGTATCTTATAAATTTTAACCATGGGGACTTGTTAGATAGTTTTGATTGTGAACTGAATAAGATCCAGTCCTGATCCAATATTGCTCAGAAGAGAAATTTGAGGGAAAGGCCACAGCCCATGTTCCCGGGGCCAGATTCTCCCAGCGTTATTCCTGCTCTGTGCAACCATCAGAAAGCAGAGTACCTGGATTCTATTATCTTGGCTGCTCACATAAATGCTTTCAGTGAGTTATGCTTTAATGCCAGGCCTCTAGCTTTTATAGAGGGTCGATATGAGAATCATCTGGTTGAACAACATTTCAGTATCTTTTGTAAAAGTGCAGTTGAAGATGTCATTCACGGTGTCACTCAGCATCTTTTATACAAGGATCCACACGATAATTTCTGGCTTGTATTTAGTTCCAGGAAGAAATTCTATTTCTACAGATAAATTAGTTAGCATGCTTCCTACTGTCAGAAAATGAAAACTATGTATCTCTGGGTGCTTCTTTTTTTGCTTAGCAGCTGGACAAGAGAGAACCAAATTTATTGCTTGTGTGTCGTAATTTGCTCAGCTGTGGGGTCCAAAAGCACTTACGCCTTCTACTCCTTTTAAACGCACTTATTTTATTTTATGTTCAAATGTCTCATTGTCCTTTTGCGAGATGTGTGAGTCTGGAAGTCACGAGGGAAGCATTCATTTGGCCATTGATTTGGCCTATTTATTTCTCACGCGGCTGCTAAGGATGCAAAGACGAATCCCACTGCACCAGCTTTCTAGGAGCTCATGGTTTAGCAAGGAGAATAGCTACGGAAATGATTACAAAATGAGGTTGGTGTGCTAACAGAGAGGTACGCGCTGGAGGGAAAGCAGACCTGGGAGAAGGGTCAGGGAAGGCTTCATGGAGGTCAAGGTTGAACTGGTTTTGTGGCCGCAGTGGGAGGAGGATAGTGAATGGAAGAATATATGTATCTGAGTCTGAAATTTAAAAAAGGAGTTACCTTTTTAATGTATGTGTCCCCTCATCCTGATTAGATTGGCAGGCACTGGATCTACGCCCCTCTGTGGGCTCCATGGTGTCTGGCACAGTGCTAAGGGCAGTTGTGTGGTGGCTGGACTGCGGGTCTGGAGCCAGGCCCTCTGGCTCTGCGTCCTCAGCTGAGCAAGTCAGGCAGGCTTACTCGAGCCTTTGGGCCTCAACTGTAAAGTGAGGCTAGTGGTAGTATCCACCTCATGGGGAGGTTGTGAGCATTAAAGAAGAAAATACACGTAGAAAACTTAGAATCATTCTTGGCACATAGTGGTGTACTCAGGCAACGTCTGACGATTAGTCTTATCTGCAGTATTAACCACACTATACCATTTAGGGGCGATAGTATGACAGGGTGGGAAACACACACAACTGAACTCAGCAAAGTACCCTCGGCTCAGCTAGCTGCATCTGGTTACACGAGTACCATTTCCAAATGATGTCTAATTTAAAATAGCATTGTTTTATTGTTTCCTGAAACAATGTGTGAGAATCAGCCCTCCTCTAAAGTCCCTCAGTAACTTTTGTTTGTTTATGACGTTCTTAGAACTGGTTATTGATGTTTCTCTTAAAGGACACCCCTGCCCCGAGCTCTGACTGTCACGTCTAGGAGCTCATGGGGCACAGTGCTTCTCCAGCCCCACCGTTGTCTTCATGAGTCTCCCTGTCCACTGACTTTCAAAAGCATCAGAGTTCAGTAGATGTTCATGTTTCCTGATGGACTTGGGTGGGTGGTAAATGACGAGAGAACCCTAACCCGGATTTTCAGCCAGGAAAGGGAATACCAGTCCTCATAAGAGTGCCCACGCACGCATGCACACACACACACACGCACATGCGTGCACACACACACGCATGCGCACACACGCACACACACATACACACACAACTGGTCGTGAAAGGGCCATCCATGTGCCGGTGGTGTGGTAGTAAATGTTTAACAGCTGATCTCTTAAAAAAAAGTCCTGATTTATAACATTTGCCAAATTTCTTGGTGGCAAACACTACCACCGTGGCTGATTTTAAGCTACCAGTGTGCCGTGACTAAATGTGGACTCAGGAGTGGATGCGGAACAGCGTGCCGTTGTACAGTGTGTCCACTCCGCAGACATGGCGGCTGTCAACAGCTTCATGAGCAGATAATAGTAAAACGCAGTAAATTAAGTAGAAAGTGATAATTTTTGAGTATTTGTTACCTTTTCTTTTTTAATATAATTTAATTGTAAGCTTATATAATTTAATTTTAATTACAGCTTTGTTTAACAGTGGCTTCTAAAATTTCTGCAATGTTAACAATTGGCTCTCATATGTGGGATGCGCCGGCTCCCGCAAGCCGCGGGGAATGGCTTCCCACCGTCAGCCAGTGATCCCTTCCAAATGGTGCCTCTCACGTCACCACCAAACCTTTGTTCCTTCAGGATACGGTATTGCCTTTATACACATTTCCTTGGGCACACATCTACTTATACAGACAGAGACAAAGTCTTACACAAAATGTATGAGAAACCTCTCCTGCTCAGACTTGCTCATTATTACACCCCTCAAATAAACCTCCAAACCAACTACATCTACGTTTTCATGGAAACTTAGGAACATGTAGGCAAAAGAAAGAAACAATAGCAGAGGACATATTTAAAATAGAGAGTGAGAGAAAATGGACAGAAATAAATAAAGGGAACACAACAAAAAGCGGCGAAGGGAGTACGAGACACACAGAAAGACAAAGGGCTGGAAGGGGGCACGTGGCATCGTCACTGCTTTCTCCCTGCATCTGAAGCCCAAATTACAGGACATCAGGGAATCCAAATATACTGAGTGAGCTGCTCTCAGTCTTACCAGAGCCCTCTGTCCTAGCCTTCCCCGCACACGCAAGCCTGAGGGGTGAGTGTTAAGCCCCTACAAACAATCTGTTGTGTTAAGAGTTTTCTCTCGATGAGAATGATTCCCATCTGAAATGTGGCCGCCTGGGGCACATGAACACTGGCAGTTCCTAATCTCCCTCAGACAACCTCCTGAAGAGTTTGGATGACAATGTGACAGTTAATCTCCGAATGGCAGCTGGGAGATGTTAACACTTCTTCTCTAATTGGGATAGTATGCTTTTAAAATAAATAGGTATTTCAAATGCTCTTAATTAGACTTCCAGCCAGAGTGCTTTCTGTTTGAAGTTTGCTGATTACTTCAGGCAAAGCTGGGCCCTGCTGAACCTGACACCTGCTGTAATTCAGAAGAAGGCTCCCGGAGGGAGGAGTGGAGGAATTAAGGCGCAAACCTGTGATGGAAGACATGCAGCAGTTTTCTGAAGGCCCAGGGATGTCTGCCCCTGCTGGGTGGACCAGCTCTGGGGGGACACCTCTTGCCCTCAAAGCCATGGAAATGGCTTCCAGGGCCCAAGATGAAAATTACCCCTGGAGTTGAGTGGTGTTTTTCATATCACTGTTTCTATTGAACTGCTATCATGAAGGCTAGAGAAGAGGCCAGATGTTTCAGGGCCAGGCGGCAGCCCTTAGGGTGACTCCACATCCAGAGACCTGCCAGGGTGAGCATGGAGCATGGACACAGAGGCCCCTAAGGTCCATTGGCACAGCTTCCCAACACAAGTATTCTGCCTGCCTGAGCCCAGCCCAAGGAGTTAGGGCCCTGGGGCAGCCCCAGCTCCTTGTTGGAGAAGGCACTTGGCAGAGTCTCAGCTCCAAGTGTGAGCCCAAGTCTCTGGCAATGGGAGGGCAGGTTTACCTGACCCCTAAGTGCCAGGGCCAGCAGTGGGAGCTCACAGCTCCAGTCAATGTGGCTTGGGTTTCCTTGTTCTATGTTTTGGATGCAATCGGAAGTTATTTTATATGATCATTATTATTGCTGAAACTAAATAAGCAACTTTTCTGATAATCCAAGTTCCTAGGGTCAAATGGGTCATCCTCACGGCATTAGGGGCTCTCCTCTATTTCCCCGCCTTGGGCCTTGGGTGCTGGATTTCTCCAATTACAGGTCATTGCAGGGCCCAAGCCATCTCAAGGGGAACCCCTTTGTATGGAACACACACATTTCTTATTTGATCAAAGCTCTCTGGATGGTTGGCCCCAGGCTAGTGAAGCGGTAACAAGGGGTTCTGCCCAGGATGCCTGCTCTACCAGTCTGCCCGGGAGCTACACTCTCCTCCCAGGTGACTTCATTGTAACATATCAGCAGATGTCCACTGCTGAAAAGGTGCCGAGGGCCTCTTAGAATATGACCATATTGGTTTAGTGTTCGCATTAATTAATGTGTTGAAGTGGGCTGATCGTTGACGTGGGCAGTAAACAGCATGAGGGCTAAGAGCACTGAGTTTGGACTCAGAGAGAACTGGGTTCTGAGCCATTTCAACACTCACTAGCTCTGTGACCTTGGGCAGGCCATTGAATCTGCTTCATCTGGTAAATGCACTTACCTCTATGGACCATGGTGAGGATGAAAGGAGACAGTGTGCACAAAGTCGTGAGCAGAGATGGGCCAGTAAATGGTCACTGTTTCATCATTAACTGTCACTGTTAGGATTAGTTAGTAGTGGCTCTCAAAAGCTCAGAGGAGGACCCTGAGGAGCTGAGACACAGTGGGGAGAATTTTGGTGGGGTGGGAGATGTCAGGCGGGTGAGGGAACAGCTGAAAGGGTAGGGTGCCAGGTGCTGGAAGCTGGGCGCAAGCACACGGGCTGGGGAAACTGGTCCCACGGAGGAGGAACATCCAGAGAAAGCTACACTGACAGCAGCCCTGGCCTTCCTTAACCTTCCTGAGGGTGTTAGATGAACTATCTTTTAGCTGGGTTTGGGTTTCCAAGACCAAGTCAGCTTATATTACCTTCACCTTCTTCCTGCAGACTCTACTTTGCACCTACCTAGGGCTACTTGCTGTATGTGCCGCTGGGTGATTTCCTCCTTCAGGTGACCTGTCAAAGACACAAAGGAAAACCACCAGTGAGTT
Organism: Indri indri; assembly: GCA_004363605.1. NCBI lineage: Eukaryota > Metazoa > Chordata > Mammalia > Primates > Indriidae > Indri > Indri indri. Next base: position 10,121 of record RJWJ010012584.1, on the reverse strand, counting down.
TCCAATGGGCTGGAGGAAGACCTCACCTCGGAAGCATGTGGCAGGCTAAAAAGTAACAAAGGCAGAGTAAGGGAGACAAAAGCAGTCATAGCTTCCAAGAAGAGCCTTCCATGCCCCAGACTGTGTTGGAAGAAGAGGTTGCAAAGGCCCAGATGCTGACATATCAATGCAGACACGCATTTCACCTTTGGATTCAATCATCTTAGGGTTCAATGATCTTATTCTGTCACTCATAACCTTTGCTAGGGCCCTAAATAGTTCTGTCTTTTATTAATGAAAGGGAGGCAAGATTTGGTCTTTCAATAATTATTAGGGTCACTTTTAAATCCACTTCTTTCTTTAAGCTTTATGAAACTGTGTCAGATAAAAAATACAGTGGTTTTAGCTGATAATAACATTAACAGTTTGCCATTTGGTATGAAACTCATATAATTCTAGGTTGCATTAATATAGGTATAGTGTGTAGATCAAGGGAGGTGATAATTCTAGTGCACTCTGCAGTGATGAGGCCACAGTTGGTATTCTGGGAGCTACTCTTCATAAGGAACATTAGAAAAATAGAAAATATTCAGAAGATAATGACTGGGGTAGTGAGGGGTCTGCAACCATGCCATGTAAGAAATATTTGAGGTGACAGGAGATGTTTAGATGCAGAAGACAAGATGTAGAGGGAGAGGAGGTATGGAGATAATGTCTGTCTTTGAATATCTGAATGCTGTCATATGGATGAAAGAAAAGATTTATTTTTGTCTTACTCCCAAGGGCAGAAATCAAGTCAAATGAATGCAGACCTGGGGCTCAATATGAGGAAGAAACAGCTCACAATGAGGACTGCCTCAAAATGGATTAAGTTGTCTCAAAGTGGATTAAATCTCCTGGCAAAGCAGGGCATCCCTTCCTGAAAGTGCTCAAGCAGAAGCTGGGTGACCATCTGTTGGGTCATTAGAGTGAGAGTTCCTGCCCTGGGTAGGACTTGGGAGGCAATGACCTCCAGGCTTCCTCCATCTCTAAAATTCCACGGTGCGTGCTTGAGGGATGGGTGAAATGGCAGCCCCAGAGTTTGTTTATGTCCCGAGCTCAGCACACTTGTTAAAATGTTAGTGGTGTCTGCATCACATGTCCCACTGGGGGATGTGACCAGGCCGCTGGGGGTTCTGAGAAAGCGTGGGAACTTCATTGCTCCTGTGTCTAACGGGTTTCTCTCCTCACATAAAGAACATTCTACACCTCTAAGACTATAGATGAACCGAGTATTCAAAAGATGAATAGACAACAAAGCAGTCACAGGAGACCTTGTCAGTCGCAGAAAATTCTAGAAGGGTTCTTCTAGTCACAATGTTATGATGGGGGGATAGCAGAGGTCATTCAGTTTAACTTTGCATTTGATTTAGGAATCCTTTCTACGGATTGAAACAGGCATTTCCCCTCTGACTTGCACATATTCAGGCTGTTCCACTGATTAAGTTGCAATAAGAAATTAATTATGTGGAGTTGACACCTGCTTCCCTATAACTTTCAGTTACTGATCTGTCATCTGGATCAGTGGAGGAAAGGACCCTCTAGAGCCCTTCACATATCTGAGGATGCTATGATTTCTCCACGTAGACTTGCCCCCTCTGGATTAAACATCACCAGTCCTTCCGTGATCCCTCGAAGGCCACTGTCTCCAGGCACACCATCATCCTGGGTGAGGGCCTGGGCCACTGCCTGTCTGTGCTTTGCCTCCCAGGTGTCCCCACTGGAGAGGATTATGCACAGAGAGGATGACTAGAATAGAGCCTGAGCAATAACTGCACCCTAATTCCAAGTGCAAAAGGGTGGGAAATTAGGGAGTGTGCTGAGGGGGAGTTGAGGAAGTGGAAGCTTGGCCCAGTGGTGAGTGCTGGTGAACCTGGATCCAACAGGAAAATGACCAGACACCTGGGCCAGCCACAACCACAGGTGGAATCTCTTCCCCACTCTGTGCGACATGAGCCTTATTGTCCATGTCAGCAGAGTAAAGAAGTTGGAGGCATAAAGCTGGTTGGACTGAGACTCCAGTCTGCATCAAACATTGTTGAACTGAATTTTAAGAAAGCACACCACATGCATGCTCCATGCAAAAGGAGATAAGTGCTGTGACAAATACAACACAACACTTAGAAACATCTGTGATCTGGAATGGGTCATCAAAGGCCTTCTCATCCCGACAGTATGGAGAACCACCGATGCCTTGGCGCCCTGCCTGTTGCCTGTGTATCTGGCACAGCGCCTTACACCACGAGCCTTTCCCATGCTTGGGTACTGCCTTCCTAATGAGGCTGGACGGTGGCTTGCTCCTTTAGAGCACACACGGGGCTGCATTCCTCCCTGGAGAATTACCTGCCTGTCAGCCAGCCTCTCTGGCAATGGGCCTCCCTGATCATGCCTTGCCCACAGTAGGTGCTCAACCTGTAGGTCACGACTTCCCCTGGTCCTATTAGAATGACTAGGTTCCCTTGTCCCAAACTCTAGGGAAGCATTTTGTTTGGAATGACAGGGTTAAGGATTCTCTACAGCCACTGGCTTGGGAAACGCTGCTCATGTAAACAAAGAGGGAGGTTTTGCCACCAGGACTGAGAGTTCTACAAACTCCACAAACATAAGTGCTTTCAGAACAATGAGGCATCCCAGGGGCACAAAAGGTGACTCTTTATAATGCTACATATCAATAAAGGTAGTTTTAAAATGTGGCTAGTGATGCTCAATTTTGGTGAATTGACTAACATCTCTCACCATATGGCAATTTTTTTTTTTTTTTGAGATTTCCCCAAACAAAATTCCAAAAATAGCCCTCTGGCTGATCCCCTAATTGCATTTTCTAACAGAGCCATTCTTCATGTGCAGATAACAGTCTGTGTAACCTGCTGGATCTCGCAGCTCCACAGGCTTTGGCATGAGCAGGAGTTGAGGGGGATTGCGGAATTCACTCAGCATGCAGCTTGCTGTCATTACCACGGTGATAAATTTGCTGGTTTTGGCCTGGGTTCCTGGACACATCCCCATCCAGAGGTATGGAAAAGAGATGAAACGGAAACAGAGGACTCCCAGCCTGAGGCAGGAGACTGTCTAGGGGAGGGAAGCAGGGAGCCCAAATTGGGGTTGAATACCAAAAGAGCAGGGGAGGGAAGGAAAGCTCTGCTTGTAGGAGAGTGTTGGTAATTAGCAATTTTTCCTCCAGTGATTTACCACAGTACATGCTAGACAAGCCCTCTCTCCCTTTCTCACTCATTAATTGATGGAGTGGGGGTGGCAGAAGGGGGCGGAGCCTGAGCAACCTATGGGAAAGCTCTAGAGATGAGTGACCTTACAAACGACCATGAGCAGGGTGGGGGGAGGTGCCGCGGTGTGTCGTGTGTGGTTTCTCTGTTGCCAAGTAGCTCATAGGAAAAGTATGACCATCATGAAGAAGCAAAACTGATTTTTCACATTTATGTTCAGTCTTATGGATAAAACAATTTTCCTTGAGCTTCGTTTTGGAGATATGCTAGTTTGAGATTGTTCCAGGCCAGCCAAGCAGTTTTCACTTAAAACTCCCCCAGCATGGCCGTGTGCAGGCTGTGCCTGCAATTTAGGTGATGCTGTGCCTCATTGGGGATGTTGATGTCATTATCAAGCAATAAATATTTATCTCTCATCTACTATGTGTGTATTTTTCTCTCCATGCCTCATACACTGTGTCCTATTCTTATTCTCCTCTTCTTCCAACAGGCAACCATTCTGATTGGTTTGATGTATATCCTTGTATTGCATGCATTCTTACAATTTGTGTTAGTTTCTGTGTAATTTTTAAGCTATGGAAGTAACATTGTGCTACCGATGTCACTGTGTTTCTTACTTATTTACCAGTACTGTGTTTTGGACATCTACCTATTTTGCTATATGTGCATCTAGTTCTCAATTTCTTACTGCTGCATACACCCTGACATTTTACTTCCATTTCCTGAAGGTTGAATAACTGGGTTGTCCCCCACCCCACCAACACAAATAGTGCTGTGATGACCATCCTGGACCATGAAGTAAGTCTTATGAGGCTGTGAGAAAAGTCCGCTACCGGGTCTCAGCAGATCTGTATGCTTAATCTGAGTGCTGCTCTTCATAGTAATTGTGCTGGTCTACATGCCCAAGAAAAAGACCTTAAAGTATGTTGAGGATACTGAAAGAAGTACGAAGGCATTCCTTTTCTTTAAAAAAGAATAAGAAATGAAGCAACAAATAGGTATAAATGAAATAAGAATAGGTGGATAGGAAAGAAATGTTCAAACAAAAAATAGTCACTGAAGCAAAAAAATACAACAGAGGGAAGAAGGGAATAAACCCTAGTCTAGGCATATTTCAAAAGTGAATTTCCTTGGAAGACAGTGTGGAAAAACTCATCCTAAACATAGCACAGAAAGCAAAAGAGATGACAATGGGCAGTCTCAGAGATGAAATTGAGAGACTCCATCAAGAAGTCTGTTCAATAAGAACTGTAGAGGAAGGGAATAGATGCAAATGGTAAAGAAGCAATATTTGAAGAGAGAGCAGCTGAGATTTTCCAAGAGTGGAAAAAAACACAAACTGTTACATTGAAAGTGCACTTTGAGTGTTGAGCAGGATAAATAAGAATAAATTCACCCCCAGACACATCATAGTAAAACAATAGAACTTCAGCGAAAAAGAATCACCATTAACAGCTTCCAGGAAACCTGCAAAGGACAGACTTAAATGACAGCCTACTCCTCCAGGACAGCACTAGGTGCCAGGAGACAATGGAGGGCAATAACTGTCAACTTGAATTGTATTCCTACCCAACTATTATTCACAGGTGATGGCACGATAAAGACAGAGCAGAACCTAAACACCTGTACCCCTATAAACAACAAACAATAAAAAAAAAAAAAAAGACAGAGCAGAAACCACCCACAGACCCTCCCTCTCTAAAAGAACTCAACTGAGAGGCAGCCAGGTGTGCATGGAGGGTAGGTACAGGGACTCTTGGCGCCAGGCTCCCTGGTTTGCATACCAGCTGGGCCACTGCTGTGCAACCTTGAGCAAGTTACTGAATGTTAGTGTGTCTCAGTTTCTGCATCTGAAAAATGGGGATAATAATAGCATCTGTTGTGGGAATTGAGTCAGCTCACAGGTATAAAGTACTTGGAGGAAAGCCTGGAATGTAATGAGAACTGTGTAAGTATAAAAGCAAGAAGAAAAATAAACACACAGAAACATGTGTGATAAAAGAAACAATGATGAGCATAAAATATGAATAAAATATTTAAGTATTTTTACTACTTAACTATTGACCATAAAACGACCTCTGTGTGTGTGTGTATGTGTGTGGGTGTGTGTTTGTGTGTCTGAAAACTAAAATCTTAAGCAATAATAATGAGATGCAGATAAAGTGGTGGGATGTTCAATGCGGAGTTAAAATAAGTCATGACCCTGGATGTGGTTGTGAGGAGGATATATTTGGAATAACTACAGACCTTGTTATAGTTACTTTTTAATTCTAGAAGAACAAAAATATGTACCATAGCAGCCAAATCGATAGAAGATCAGAAAAAAGGTGGGGGAGGTGTGTTGTGGAGAAGGAATACCAAAATTTTAACAATTCAACAGAAGGCAGAAAAGGAGAAAAAAGGAAGCAAAGAAAAGAATGGGGCAGGAAAGATATAAATGATCCTGCGTTTGGTCCATCAAACAATGGCAAGCGCCTTACACATATGTGTGTGTGTATAACTGTGCGTGTGTGTGTGATATGTGCATGCTCTTGTGCATATGTTACACAGATGATCACATGAGCACGGTGGTTTTATGAGTGGATATCTACAAAGCTGTATGACAGGTTACTGGGGTGGGAGTGAGGTGGAGGACGAATTGGGCAGGAGAGGTGTGGCCAAGCAAGATAAAAAAAAAGAAACTGTATTTTAATAAGGGTATATGATTTATGGTTTATATAAAAGTATATTTGTATATATTTATAAAAAGAAATAAAAACTAAAAACGCACTACACTTTCTTGAGAGGGAAATGTGATGTTACTGTAGCATGCTGAAAATTGTGCCAGGCACCTGCCACGCGTGTGATATCATCTCTCATGTGTGCTGACCGAAATATTAATAACGCAGGTCTCAGCGACAGGGAGGAGGAGATGAGGCGTATTTCAGTGTCAGATTATCTGGCGGAGTGCTGTTATCACCTGTAGCCTGATTAAGAAGGGGTGAAGGTGGAGCGCAGGGAGTCAGAGGGGGCCCAGGGCAGCAGCAGCAACCCAAGGGATTGCCATTGGCCTGGGTATGGGACAGGGAGGCCTCTGAGAAGCCTCTGTCCTTCTTGGGATCAGGAAGACAGGTCCTTCCCTGGGTTCCCAAAAGAGAAAGGTCCAGCGATGGAACCTCCCCCTGGAGAGGGAGACCAGGAATGGCTCAAATGCTGGGCAAATAGTTTTAAGCCTTCACATTCCAAAATGACAGTTCAGTTTTTCAGAATTCAAGATCCTTCCCCCATTTAGTATGCTAAACATCATATTCGATAACATAATTAAGTCACACAGCGAGAGAAAGGCAGCTCATTCTAAAAAATAACAATATTTTCAAGAAAAAAGTCATTGGAACTTGCCTTGATTTACTCCCATGGGAATTTTCTCCAGAGCTCCCCATCACCTTGGCCTTATCTTGCAGAGCAGGATGTCACCAGTAATTTATGAGCATTTCAGCACAGGATGAAAACACCAGACAGTAGTCTGGGCTTTCAGGACAGCTCCTTTCTTATTATCAGGACAGTACATGATGATCGCATTTTGGGGAATGCTCTCATTTATAAAAAATGACCAAATTATACCATGTCTGGGAGACCCAATTTCTTTTGCTATGGGATATTCATTCAGGCTACCCAAGTGATCAAAATAGCACAAGACTAGCATATTCTGTCTGAAGCTTAGACATTTGGCTATTGTGTATGCCTAATTAAGCTGAGAAGCTTATTGATATCACTATTTCAGTATGTGATAATGTTACATAAACATATTCAGAGAATTAAGTAAATAAGCACATTTGTAAAAAGCTCAAACAAATGTGGAGATGCAAGTAGGTAAGCATAAGGAAAATTTTCAGCTCAGCAACCAGCGTGAATTGTTAAATGCTAAACATCTCAGGGAGCTTAGGGCTCATGATTATGTTGGCATCTATTCAAAAGATGTTACTTTAGATGCTTCAAAGTTCTTATCTCAGCAAGGAAGGGATATAACCAGCTTCCAAGGCCTGCCCTGGAGGAGTAGCTGTAGTTCACAATCATTCTTTCTGTTTGAAGATGTGGCTCTGGTTGCCAGACATGTTGTCTGGGCCGAGGGCAGGGCCCGTGTAGCCGTGGCCTCTGACTTCCATGCATGCATCCCCAGAGGTAGCACAGGGGACACTCTCAGGGTTTCCTGGGGGCATTCAAGGCTCCTCTGCTCCAGCGTGGGTGGGTGACAAAGGTATATTCTATTTGTTCCCATGTCCGCCTCCTCACAATGGAGTTGTTTATGAGTTTGTCCCCTCACTAACTATGGAAACAGAGGGCAGAGTTCATTTATGGGGTATAAAATCAATCCCCAAGCACAGTGATGTTTGGTTTTGCAACACAGATAGTTTTTAATATTTGGATTACATCATGGAAACAGTGAGTTTTACATGGCTTTTTGATATAAATAATAAACTTTTTCAGTCCACAATAAAACATGATTCTATTCACTTAGCTTTAAATCAGCTAGTGCTTAAAAAAAAGTCAGTGGGAAGGAACATGCCCCAATTAACGCTCGCTGCTGGTCAAACTTCCAGTTTACAAACTTCCAGTTTGTAAAATAATTGCCTGACACAGAGTTGGTGGTTTGTGATGGGGGAACTGTTCTCCATCTGAAGAGGCTGAAGATTAGGAGAAACATGTCAATGAGTTTGTGAATAAAAACCAAACTTGAACGGAAATGGTTTCAAAAGTCAGTGAAGGTTCAACAGTCATTTTTTCTATGGTGCATATACGTGCGTGTTGCTTCTCTCTGGTGCAATGGGCCAGGCCCTCTATGTAATCTTTGAGGGTTCCTATGCTCTGTCTCTGCAGTCGCTTACATGGGGGTGGGGGCACAGGGTTGGGATGTATTCGTGCAACTCAGAGGAACCATCCCAGAAAGCCAAAGGGCCCCAGCTCAGGAAAGGAGCCAGCAGGAACAGCGGGAAATTATGGTGGAGGTGGGGAGCGAGAGAAGGGTGGCTGGCCTTCAGAGACGACTGAACAGCAGCGAAGGCTCAGCTGCAGGAGGGGCAGTGGATAGTGGCACGAGAAATCGCAGAGGGAATCATGGGCCTGGAGTGATGGGAAGAGCATGGGCTTTGGGAGCAGGTGGATTGGCAATGCCACTTACTACCTGTGACCCCAGGCACCTAATCCCTTGGAGCCTCAGTTTCTTCATTAAACCAACCTCACAAGGTTGCTGCAAGAATTAGACCAAATGTACATAAAGCACCCAGCACCGTGCTTGGCAGGTTGTAGATAAACAATAAATGGTGCTCGTAGTGATGGTGGTGTTAGTAAAAGCAATGACCGTGATGGGGGTGGCTGGATTACAAACATAATGATACTGCATGGAGCATTGAAGAAAGCAAGCTCATTGCAATTGTTTCTAAGGCCTTGATTACATTCAAATATGGCATGACATCTGCATTTTCCCTTGTTCTGTTTTAGGAAAGCATCTTTCAGGCCTAAATTAACAAGTTATCATGGGCCTTGTAGATGTCAGTGAAGTTCCTCTATGCCCTCCCTGAGTGGGGGTGGGGAGGAAGTCACATGTCTTTGCAACTGTTCAACTCAGGTCTTCTCAAAACACAGCTATGGCCCTTTGGCACTCACTGACTCCACCTGCAACTTTTTACAAATTTATATTTACTAAACCTCTGCCTTCTGATCAGTTATTCACCCTTAGCGTCACCATTATTTTCGTTAGTAATGGAGTCTTTCCTATTCCGTGATAGTCAAATATGATTGATTTCTGTAATTATAAGTAACATGATTTTTTAATAAGCTTTCTTGAAATGCTGGTGGTAATGATCTTGTTTTCAAAGCCTGGGGTGATTTCTATCCTCATCCTGTTATTTATTTTTTTCTTCTGGAAAATAACACTGGAGTACTTTTTTTCCTTAGTGGCCAAGTATGTTCAAAAACAAGAGAGGAAGGAGATGGACTTGCCCACCACTTTGCAGATGATGCTTTTAAGGAATGACATATTTCAAGAAGAACAGTTTTCCCTCCCTGAACTTGAGTTCTGCCTGCATGAAATTCCAGCACAATGGCTCTGTTTCTTACAGATTTCAGTCACAGCATATTTAAGCTGGTCATTTTGGAGATAAGTGGAGAATAAGGGAACCCAAAGAGTTAGGACTAAGGAAAAAAAAAAGGCCGAGCAGATAGCAGAACCAGCAAGGAGGTTCGTGCAATGAAGCTTTGGGAGAGACGAAGGAAGCTGAAGTACACACAGCCTGAGAGCTACACTTCTTCATCCATCGAAATGGGCAAGGAGGGGAGTGGGAAACAGAAACGTGTGTCAGAAGGGCTGATGGTTTGGGGCCATGTCTCTGGAGAGTCAACAATTCTAAGGGATAATATTAGGAAGGCAGCAAACACTCAGAGAGAAGAAAAACAGACATGGAGAAGGAGCTGCCACAGTATGCAAAGATAAAAATAATTTACAAGTTTCATGTTGAAACTTCAGGGGAAATCCTGAAAACTTTCTGTGTCCAAGGGGTGGTAAATGGAAGCTAAATACACAGGACCCATTGTGACAAACTCAAGATGAATTAAACGTTATTATAGTTCTTTACTGTATTGACCTTGGTGTTTTGTTTTGGTGAATATAAAAACATTTGTAAGGACTTTCATAAGTTTACTTGCAAACTCAATCTTGTTTTTCACATAAAGTTTTAAACTCTAATTATGGCTTTTCCTATCACAGGGATATTCCATCCCTTCACGGCTAGGGACAGATGGATAACAGTACCCTATAAGTTAGTACACAGCCCAGGGCACAGCAATTGTTCATAATCCTCATTGCAGCAGAAGCTGGTTTCCTTTCGGCTTGAGGATGTATTGATCATC
>RJWJ010012583.1:0-41722 GCA_004363605.1 Indri indri | reverse complement strand
GACCATAGCTCACAGCAACCTCAAACTCCTAGGTTTAAGCAATCCTCCTGGCTTAGCCTCCCAAGTAGCTGGCACTGCAGGCATGTGCCACCACACTTGGCTAATTGCTGGTTTTTTTTTTTTTTTTGGTAGAGATGGGGTCTCGCTATGTTACCCACGCTGGTCTTGAACTTCTGGCCTCAAGTGATTAATTTGTCTCTGCCTCCCAAAGTGTTAGAATTATAGACATGAAGCATTGCACCCAGCCTCTATCTTATTTATAATTTTTCCTACAAGCTAGTGGTATCAAACCTGGATATAAACATGACTTACCTGAAAAATTTTTTAAATACTCATCGTCAACTCCCCACAACACATGTAAACACATAACCAGATTTAGGAAATACATATATTGGAAACCCAGTTACATTTGAATTTTAGATAAACAACTTTTTTAGTCAAGTGTGCCCAGTAATATTTGTGACATATAATAAAAGTGGTTATTTATTTGAAATTCAAATTAAACTGTCCTGTATTTTTTCTGGTCACACTTTCCCCCTCAGAACAATGAAATCAGAATCTCTGAGGGAGCCATCAGTGTTCCATAAATCTTTCCCAGTGATTTTCATGTGCAGGCAGGATTAGGAACCAGTGGTCTAAGTAATGGATAGTCACCAAAGGATTTCAACCAAGGGAGTGACACATTTAGAAAGACCACTGGGAAGAGCATTCTGACCATTGTGCAGACTGGAGGAAGGAGAGACAGGGGGCAAGGAAATCTGTGGAAAGGCACTGCAGGCATCTGGTTTGGAGGTGAAGTTGGCTTAAAATAAAGTGGAGGTGGTGAAAATAGAGAAAAAAAAATGAGATTCTCAACCACTGACACGTGACCAAGAACTTGTGGGAAGAAAGGGGCACAATTGAAGCAGAGCTTATCTAGGTGACTTTGGACAAGATACTTAACCTGTGCAGGGCTCAATAATTCTTCCATAAAATGGGGAGAGGGTACTAGTAACCTGTTTGGGAAAATTGTTGTAGGATTAAATGAAAAAAAAAATACATTTAAAACCCTCATTATTTCAGCAGGCATGCTAAGCACCCAGTATATTTTGGCCATCATTACTACCCTGTTGTTGTTATACTTAATTGACCAGATCCTGATACCTCTTCCTCTTCTCGCTCACATCTTCTCTCTAGTTTTCTCCAGTTTCTGGTTTCTCACCCCTGTTCCTTCCCCTGTTCTTCCCCCTTCATAATGGCCTTTTGAATCCTATAGTGTCCTGAATTAACTGTTTAGGAACATATTTGCTAAAACCAATTTAGGCTCACCTGAGTAACAGATAGCATCAGGCTGAATAGGACAGCCACAACAATTCCAAGACTCAGTAGCGGTAGAGTGGCTTAGAGAATCACTGAATTATTCCACTATTCCATTCTTTAGATAGCCCAGAGGTCAAGAATAATAGGTTCCAAGAATGTCAGAACAGAAAGGGGCTTTAGAATGTACATATCTACTATGATATATAAATCAATATAATAGCTTCACTTAGGCACAAGGATTTTAGTTAATCCTTAACTTGTGAAGATTCTCCTTTCCATCCAGTACTTTGGAGAGGCTATAGGTAGAGGCATCAAGCAGGCAGGCTCTCTATTGATTGGATCCTGGATCAAAAATAAGCAAATAAAGGTTATAAACATCATTTTGTGAGAAATCTGAGAAATTTGCATATGGATTATACATTAGATGACAACAGTAAATGAATGCTCATTTTTATGGTGTGGCAATGGTATCATGGTAGAATGGGAAAATGCTCTTACGTTTAGGGGTAAATCATCATCATGACAGCAACTTATTTTTAGATCATTTAGCAAAAATCATTTGAAATAAACACACATACACACATGTACATGAATATATATATGAATATGTGTGTATGTGCACGTGTTCGTGTATGTAGAGAGACAGCAAAGAAAAAAGAAAACAAATATGGCAAAATTGGTGAATCTAGCTAAGAGCTATATGTGTGTTCATTACACTACTTCTCAAAAGGAAATAAATCTAAATTGTAAAATAAAGAAGAAACAAGAAAAATAAATTTAAAAATATTAACACAGATTGGAAGGTTGAGGCAGGAGGATCATTTGAGCCCAGGAGTTTGAGACCAGCCCGGGCAACACAGTGAGACCCTGTCTCTACAAACATTTTTTTTAAAATTAGCTAGGTATGGTGGCACATGCCTGTAGTTTCAGGTACTCAGGAGCCTGAGGTGGGAGGATCATTTAAGGCCAGGAGTTGGAAGTTAGAGTGAGCTAGAATTGCACCACTGTACTCCACTCCGGCCTGGGTAACACAGTGAGGCCCCACCTCTTAAAAAAAAAATTAAAAAGAAAAATTAACACAGAATACATGACTATTATTATCAAAAAAAGAGGGAGGAGGAAGCTGCAGAATCAGACAGACCTGGATTCCAATCCTAGTTGTATCACCTGTGTATTAGCCAGGCAACATTGGGCAAATTAGAGAATCTCCGTGAGATTCTCAACCGTAGAAAGACTTTAATAATAATAACTACATGTTATTCAACTGTCATTGCTGTAATGATTAAATAAAATAATAAAGGTGACGTGGTCAGCACCAGGGCCTGGCACATGCTAAGAGCCCAGCGTTCTCTCTGGCCATTGTAGTATCAGAGGACCTGGGAGTAAAATCAGGAGACGGCTGTCTGTTCACGCCATGATTTCTGCCAGGTCACTTTTTCCTTTAGGCTTTTAAAAATGTATCTGTCTGCAAGAAACCGGGACATCAGTAAAAAGCTGGACCACTCTTTCATAGGATAAATCAGTGCAAACAGAAAGCCTCTTTCTGTAGAGTAGGTAGCATAAAGGTGGCATTCCTCCTCACTGTCATCTCTAAAGCCAGCAATAAACAAATCATAAAAAATGTGCTTGGAAATTTCAGCTCCACAGTAATAGCTGAAACAAAAGCAGAAAATTGCAGCTCTCTGTGTAATAACTAAGCCTCTCGTTATGTGTGGCTGTATTAAATATAAAACATTTTCATTTCCTTTGTATAGGAAATTCAATAGGACCTGAAAAGGGGGTCAACCAAGTACTGTGACTTTCACAATAAAATGTGAGTGGTGCTAATATTCCTTTTCCAACTCTCCAGTGACTGCAAATAACCAAACAGATAAAATGTAGCTTTCATAAAACTCGAGGTTTGGTGGCGAATTAGCATGAGACTTGTGCTCTCCACTTGCTAAGGGAAGGTTGGCCAAGAGCTCAGATTTATGCCATGAAATTTAAATGGTTTTCTCCTGAGGTTTTCTTGACAATATCATTGTATGTGGCTGAGTTAGTTTATTGGCACTTTCGTATGGGGATTGTTTTTGGAGGAGTGGGGAGTGTCGGGGGGTAGGGATGAGGGTAACCTATTTCTTTAAGAAACCCAGAACTTATGGGGCTCTAGGGAATTTTAAAGCCCGGAATTTGGACGAGTAACACATGCGCGAGTCTCCAAATGGTGAGGCAGAATCAACAACATTTACAAAATTATGTTGGAAAAAAAAAACATGGTAAGATCACAGTTCTTTTGTTGGGGTGTTTATAACATAACACACGGCTTTATCTCACCAGGCTTCTGAAATTAGAATGATATTGTTAGAAGATTTTTATAGATCAAGCTTTGAATTCACGTACAGGTTTGCAGGGAATTTTGTACAAAGATGAAACCTCAAATGGAATTCAGACCCAGGTATTGTAGCAGCCGAGAAAGGTTATTCATCGTGTGCCCAATACAATTTCACTAACTAACTTAGAAACAGGAGGTCACAGATTAAAGTTAAGGAGGGAGCTTAGGCCTATAAGCAATTCGAGAAGAATTTAATTATAAAAAGGGTGACTGAATAATGGTGCACATAGCTAAAGGCAGCGATAGATGCAGGAATTGCAAATCAGTTCAAGCAAGCTGAGAGAAACAGGAAATCAAAAAGGAAAACAAATCAACTTTCTTAAAAATATCCTAGGGTTAACTTGGCAAACCTCAGTGGATCAGAGAGTCAAGGCTTTATCCTTTCAACGTCCCTGTGCTTTGAAAAAGACACCTAAACAGCAGTTCATTGATTTCCACAAAGGCCAAAGACCTGTGTCATCTACCCAATTGAATTCTTTTGTGCTGTACATGTGCTTACCCTATACTGTCTGTCCCCTTACAATTTTATCTCCCCATGTATACATTTCTCACACCGTGGGTAGGACACAATTATTCCATTCTTGCCAACATTCACTATATAATCACCTTGGGAACTGACATTTCATTCTTGCCCTTGCAATACACAAGAGGAATTAAAGGTCCACGTCCTCTGTCTTTCATGTCCTATTCCCTCCATGCATTTCAAGGATAGTAGCTAAATATCAATGCAAAAAAAGAATTCATCTCAAGCTGGAACTTTTTTTTAAAAAAGCACATCTAGTAATAATTATGCTGTTTTTAAAATAACTGTATTTCTGGACAAGGAAATAAAAAGAAGCAAGGCCAATATAAAAATGCCAAAATAGCAGAGGATGCCTGCGAAATGGAGCTCACAATGGGACTGCCAGAAAGCTTGAGCTAACATTAGAAGCATGTGAAAGCTGGCAACCCAGGCTTACGTGGAGCTAGAGAAACAGTGTTTTGTATATTCCAGTTCCTGTTGGTCCTGATCCCTTGAATGTTGCTTGGGGTATTACACTCCCAATTCCAAACAAATTTCAGCTAAACCTCAAAATATTTTCAACTATAAGAAACCAAACATGATTTCTACTAGCATAATAAATCTACTCAAATTTCAGTAAAGCTTCAAGAATCTACTTAGAATACAGAGGTGTTAACAAAGCTCCTAGCAAAGAACTAACCATTCTCATATTTAATTTTCAATAGTTTTGCTTTTTTTTTTTTTTTTGGCTTTATGTTCTTAAGCAATTTCACTCCTTCTCCCTTGCACCTCTCAACCCAGCTTCTAATGCTTTTGAATCAGGCTCTTTACTTTTTAAAAAATAACCCAATTGACATTTATTGGGCAGGTGGTAGCCAGGCATCTTTTCTGTAGGGAGAGAAAATTATTTTAAGAGTTTTCCCCACGCCCCTGCCTTTCTGACTAAGTGAATTTCAGCACCTGATCCAAATCACAAAGGTCATCCATTAGCAGAAAGCAGAAACTAATTTGGCTTTCCCTGGCACCTTTGATACTCAGAGATCGTCTAATAGTTTTGCATAGTGATATGTGGGAGCCTTGGACAAGAATAGTTTGTATGCAGGTAGCACATTAGAATGTTGCCAAGTTCTTCAGGACGGTTTACAACACCACTTTAGATGTAAGGACCTACCGAGAGAGTGGCTCTTAGTTTATTGACCAGTGCACTTTACATTTATTTGGCTGTTTTTGCTGGGTCTCAAATAACAATTTTGTTCTTGATTAATAATAAAATAGCAGCTACACAAGTAGACTTATGGTGGATTTTTCCCTTTTGTCATGCCGTCTTCACTCCTCTGTCATTAGTTCAACAACTTATCACTTCGAAACAGTAGGCCTAAAAAAGACATTTGACAGCTTTAAACCAATATTTGATTGGCATCATGGTTACTGTGACATCCTAGATAGAGACGGAATGTGTAGGGTGGATTTACCCTCTGCCTTCCAATGGCTTCTTTTATAGAAAACGAGAGAACAGATTGATTAAGGAAACCCAGAAGAATAAATAAAGGTGAAGAATCTGCTGATGCAGCCTTACGTGAAGAAGAGCATTACTTATTTTTAGATTTATGCTTAGAAGACAAAGAAATCTATATGAGCCCTTGCCTGCCTATATCTTTCCTTCAAGCTCTTAAATATATATATATATATATTTTCAATTTAATCATTTTGACATTATTCCAGAGACATACTTTTTCATTCTCTACTATTGATTTATAACTTCTTACTCCTCTTACCCTTGCCAAACTTTTCACATGTGACCCAAGAGCTAGGGAACCAAAATAAGTACTGGCCTGTTTTGAGTGTCATTGTGTGGTGATCTTAAGTGGCCCCTAAGCACTTTTGTCAATATTTATTGATGGGATCCACAGGCACTCTGAGTGGTCCCACCCTGGAGGGGCATAAACCAATGGCTAGCTGAGCAGGGGAAGGTGGTCCTGCTCTAGGCCAGAGCTGGTGAGGCAGCACGGGGATGCTCAGGGGCCATTGATAAAATGTCAAACATTTCACATTTCTGACTATCTCTCTGGCTAATGCCATGCTAAGCATAACATGACTGTTTCCTCCAAGGAACCAATGGACATACAAATACACAGAAATAAACACAGATTCTCGGTCTTTTTTTTTTTTCCTCCTCCAATTGCTTGCTCTTTCTCTTGCTTTCGCTCTCTCTCTCTCTCTCTCTCTCTCTCTCTCTCTCTCTCTCTCACACACACACACACACACACACACACACGCACACACAAATAGTCTACAGGGAAATTAAGCGGTGCCAACGAAACACTGTACTGAGAAAGTTCTTGGATAAATTAACAACGCAATTACATTACATGACATGCCACAAGATGGATGAGGAAAACTTGGCTGGTATTATGTTCTGTTTTCAAATTGCAATTTATTTGAGGGTTTTAATGGATGCCTTATTAAAACATCTCGGCCCTGGTCAGGTTTCAGCATATGTCACAGTGGCCCGTGATTGATGACACCCTCTGCTGCTTCTCTTGCACATTTGCAGGGAATTTAAGCAAAGAGGGAATGAGCTGAGGCCCAGCTTTGTATTGATCGTGTGGAGGTGCACTGCCTGGGAGCACGGTCTAATAACATTCTCTTAGCTGAACTGCTTCACATGAAGGCATTTATTACAAGAACTAAAATGTTATATTGCTCAGAATAAAAGAATATTGTACAAACAAAAGAGTTAGCAGTGAGCGGAGAAGAAAGAGAGAGGCTATGGCACGCTATGGGGACAAGCCTCGTTATCTTTCAGAAGCCACATTTCGAAGTGTTGATGGGAAAAAAATGAATGAAGCTGCACTTAAAACAAAAGAAAAAGAAAGAAAGGAAAAATCATGGGGGCTTTATTTTTGCTTAATTCAACCAGTTATATGTAACAACTGAGTGTCATGAGAGACAGAATGCTAGAGAAGGATTGAGAGAGGAGCACGACTTGAAAATCACCTGGAAAATAAATAAATATCAAAATGGGTTGTAGGACATTACTCATGGGGCCATCTGAAATCTTTCCTATTTTATACATGCTGTAGTTAAAATTTTTACTAGCTCCCATCAAAACAGTGAGAGCTATTTATACCTAAAGAGTATTTGTACTCCCATCCACACTTATGAAATTTAATAGATTTCTGCCAGGTTGTAATTATAAGAGGACTCCATCTGAAATTTTATTACTTAAGGTTTTGCAAATCCTTATGTTTATTGTCAAGAAATTTGTATTTCATATTATTTAGTCAAAAAACCCCTGCATGATTCCGACTGTATAAATGTCATATACATGTGTATATCTAGTCATAGAGAAAAGACTGGAAGGGTACAAAACAAAAGGATAACAGTGTTATCGCTAGGAGAATAAATAATGGGTGGGATGTTTTCTTCTTTGTGTTTTTCTATAGTTTCCTAATTTTCTATAATATATACCTATTACTTTTAAAATCAGAAGGAATAAAAGCATCCCAAGGAAGCTTGTGACTTCTTGATTTAAAGAGAGTGGTCAGAGAAATAGGTGTCCTTTTTAAAGAGTCTATAATAAATATAATCTCAAGGATGAGGATTCATTTTTGCAGTAATATGTAAGTCTCTGTTTCTTTTCTTAGTAAGCAGAATCTGTGCATTGAAAATTAAAATGGAAAAAAATCAGTAACAGGTGAGACAGAATGCAAATATCCCTATGCGATGCAGAAAAGCAAGTAAGAAAGCCAAAAACAAGTAACAAAGAAAGAAGAAAACGTGATGCGTTTCCAAATTCTGATGTTAGGGTTTGTCGATCCCAGTTCAAAAGATTTTTTTTTTTTTTTTGCTTGACCTACTATGATTACCATTATTTGAACTGCCACATTTATTATTTTGCTAACCTTTGAGGGCCTATAAAAATCTCACCTAATTATATTGAATCACCTAGCATCACAGCCAAAGCCAAAGAAGGTGAGAAAATGGCCAACAGCTTTCCTTGAAATGGAAGGAAAAAATAGTTAAAGAATGAACAAACAGCAGAAACCAAGAACACACAGGAAAGCCAGCTTTATGAGTTTCCCAAGAAATGGATACTGAAAACATTTTTTAAATGTTGACAGAAATTGTTAAGTTGTAAAAATGGATTTCCTCGTATTGTCAGTTGAATGTACCTTCTAATGTACAAAATACCAAATTTACAGTCTTGGAATAGATTGTGATAGCTTTGGTGGAGTGATGCTGGGGAAAAAATGGGAAATGCTACTTAACCTCCAAGGCCCTTTTTTTCTCGTGGATTTGAGATTTCATATCCCTCTTCTATGTCGTCTCACGGCCCCTCATCTTTTCTGACGGAATGCCTATCCGTTTATCAAAAGGGAATTATCTGTCTTTTTCTTTTACTGTGGATGTTGTTACATGCTCTTAGAAACTCCAGGTTTCTTTGTTCTAGAATGAAGAGCAGTTCTCCAATCTTGGAGAATTATTAATACTTTATTTAACTGCAAGTCAATGAATATATATTAAGCATCATCTATGTATTAAGCAGTGTCATGATTACCTCTTTGTGGTGATAGACATCTTTGAGAGCCAGGATCTTCTTGCTATGAAATGCACATACTCACACATGGCACAGCTTGGCAGCCCATCAGCAACACCAGGTTAGAACTAAAGAACTGAAGCAATGCAATGACAATGAGATATGGCTTCTGTCTTCAAAGTGGTGAAAACAGAAATATTTACCAACAATTATTGTTCAGTTCAGCCTGTGAGAATAGCTATAGCTGAAAAAAAAGAAGTACTGTATATTTTAGGGTAATTCATATAGAGTATCAGTGATGAATTAATAGTAAAAACACTGTGATTCTGGGGTTGGGTATTTTGATAACCTCAAAATCTGACTTTTTGTTTGATTTGGGGGATTCCTTAAGTCTAGGTTAGCAGAAACTATTTTGAAGTGAGGGATGGTCTTGATGGTCTTTTGCCTGAAAACCAGCCCTTGCCACCAGTAGGAGAATATATAAAACTTCCACCAGGGCAAAGTTTTAATCTGTCAGGAACAAAGTGGAAGGTATGACTTTCACACAGTTTCCAATAGCACAAAGCAGATGATGAGCTCTGAGATGGGAAGAGAGTAGCAGCGTGCAACAAATGTTAAAGACAACATGGGGAGGTATAGGGACGGTGGAATTTTCAGGAGCATAACCCCATGACACCATGGGGCACAGAAGGTAGAAACATAGGACAAAGGGAAAAAAATAGACATACAAAGAAGTACAAGAGAATAAAGGGCGAATGCTGCCAGGACACAGTCTTTAAATGTTGTAACTGTTCTTTGAGTAACTTTCAGGCTGAGCTCCATGAAACTTACATAATTTACAGACCTGAGATGGAAACTCAGGTTCCTACCCAGAAGCGGCTAAGTTGATATCACTGTCTGGCTCACAGAAGGTTCTACTAACCACTTCCTGGTAAGGGATATTTGATAACCAAAACTAAATTAATATACACATAATTCACTCATAATTTAGCTTCTAAGTGTATCTGTGTAAGTATGTTCATGGTAGTTTGAAAATGCAAACGAATTACTTGAGAATAATATGACGTCTCAATTTAGGAAGCTATGTTATGTAGGATTCTTGGTTAGGGTAGAGACCAATTCTACCTAAATTAGTAAGAGGCAATTTCTTAGAAAATGGTCGAGAAGCTTAGAGAGTCAATGAGAGGTTAGATGATAGGGAATTGGGATAGGTAGATCAGCTGAGGAATGACTAGTCCTGGATGGCCTCACTCCCACATGTGATGATGAGTTTTGCACAGAAGCCACTGGATCGGGGTCTCTCATCACGCATAATTGCCTAGGCTTTTTCACATGGTAGCTGGATTCTAAAAGCAGCAAGCAAGAGAGGGCAAATCCAATGTGCAAGCAGTTTTCCAGCCTCTGCTCGCATCATATTTGCTTGTGTTCCATTGGCCAAAACAAGTCACGTGGTCAAGCCTGGAGTCAATATACAGGGAAGACACAACAGAGTGGATACAAGAAGGTGTAATTCATTCCAGGTGATTATCGCAACTGTTTACATGCTCAGCTTCTGGTTTCCATAACGAAAGGGGAGCGCCTGGGATTTTCCTCCCACAAAGCCAATTCACCGTGAATGAATGGAATAAAAGGGAATAAGGTGATATTAGGAAGAATAATGAACAATGGGTGGCCAAATAAATGACAAATGACCACTATGGAACCTTAATTATATTTTTTAAATGGAATTAACTAAAACCAGATAGATCCTATTTTTATTCCTTGGAAAATTCTGGACTGTGAACAGGTATCATCTGTAAGGAATTGGTGACTTTCCTGAATGACCAGTTCCTCGTTACAATGCATATGAATTTTCCAAACTAGCTAAGAAAACTATGAATTATAATCTTGGTTAATTTATTTTTTGAACAGCCATAATAAATATTCCTCAACTGATTTAAGTTACATCTATTCACATTTCAATTCCTATATCTAAATGAAAAATAATAGAAGCCAAATATGAAATGTATATTTTAAAAGAGCCTCACTGCTCTAGAAGCTTATACATCACACACTGGTTCTTCCAGTTTATTTGGTAAATAACAGTTACTATACAACACCACACTACTAAAAGTGCATAGAGACATGAAAATAAGTAGATATTTTCTGGCAGTTTAGTGCACAAATATAACCTTTCGACCTGCAGCATCCAAAGGTTAAGTCGCAAAACCGAGTCCATTAACCTTTCTAAATGGTTGTGATATTAAAAACTGACTCTTAATAGCTAAGGGTCATCTTCTAATGCAATAAGCATCAGCAATAAAGAATTATGGATTAAGAACATTATCTATCTATAAAATGGTCATTTATGACACTTGTGCAGACACCATCTCTAAAATGCACAGATACCCATGGCCGAGAGTTCAGACCTAATAATATACATTATGCTTTTATTAGTGTAGTTATGATATTAGTGAAGGGAGTTTTAAGAGAAAATCATAACATTTTTAAAGGTTCAGGGTATTTACTTCAGACATGAAACTAACAAAGAGAAAATTTTAGAATTCCTTTTCATTGAGCTATAACTCAGCCAGGTGAGGCTGATTAACTCGAAGTGTCAAATGAAAAAGAAAAGAAATGTGTTTAAATTGTCTAGTGCCTATATTACAGGACAAATCTGGACTCATTTACATAATTGAGCAACAGCCACTTACATAAACTAAGCCTATATTTCTTTTATTAAATAGACAATTTTTTGTTTAGATTGAACTTTGTTTTTCATTTTTGTTATAACTTAAACAATTAATCCAATATGTACTTGTGGAATAATTTCTACATGACATCAGCAGGGATATGCTATGTTTAAATTCCATAGATATGAGTGAAAGAAATATTGATTTCCTAATAAGGACTCAGCCTCAATCAATATTCTTAAAGACCAGAAATTGCCACAAAATATAATCTTACTTCTTCAAAAATAGAACTATGAAATAACCTAAATTATTTGTATTTTCTAGACATATTTACTGTATTAACTTGTGTTTACACCCTACGGAAGCAAGAGGAAATATGCTCAGGGCTTATATTACACTGGACCTTGTTCTAAGGAGATGGAGAAAGTTGCAGGAAAAGAATAAGACAGAGACAGGGATTATTTGGGGGTGCTTTGCATTTTACTAATCATTTTATTTAATCTTTTATTAAGAACACTTTTGTGTTTTCCTGTGTGTTATTTGAAATTTGTTTACTTAGATTTCCCCTTCTGTGTATAATTAGTGATTTATATCATCACTAGAACTATACAATTTTCAGGGTACAGAATTAATGCCCCATAGCCATATCATTTGTATCTGATATTCCAAACAATAATAATAATATAACAAATATTAAGCATCATGTAGTTGAATGTTCAGTGTATTTCAAGAGAGAGTAGCACATTATAAGCTTTTGAAGTGTTTCCAATCATGTTCTCAGTAGGGCCACTGCTATGATCTGAATGTTTGTTCATATGTTGAAATTCCTATGTTGAAATCCTAACCTCAAAGTGATGGTACTAGGAGTTGGGCCTTTGGGAGGGGATTAGGTCATGAGAATGGACCCCTCATGAACAGGATTAGTGCCCCTATAAAAGAGGTCTAGGAGAGACCTCTTTCCTCTTCTACTATATGAGATAGAGTGAGAAGGTACCGTTTATGAACCAGAAAGTAGACTGTGAAAAGACATTGACTCTGCTGTTGCCTGAATCTTGGACTTGCCAGCCTTCAGAACTGTGAGAAATAAATTTATGTTGTTTATAAGCCACTCTGTTCATGGTATTTTGTTATAGCAGCCCAAATAGACTAAGACAGCCACCAAATATAGAGTTGAGAGCAGACAGCTTTCTTTCTTTTGGTAAATCTCCTTGGATCTGTCCCATACTGTGCCCAGTTTGCCAGATTTCTTTCACCACAGAAGGTTAAAACAACATAATAATCAACAAAACTATGTTGACCAGAGTCTCCAAAGGCATATATTTCACGAAATAATGTAGAAGCAATGGAATTTCCCAATAAATATGATATCATTTTAAATCCTGTTGTCAGCAGTTCCAATTCTCAAAGGTGCCCAGGGTATTATCTCTTCATACAGATATCTAGACTTTTCTTCCCCAGTTACCTTTGTAACTTTTATAATGACCTGTTGGGATTTCCAGAATAATACATGTTCCTCTTTCTTCAGTTTTTCTACTTCTTCATTTTCATCTCTTTCACTCTTCTCCTCATTCTTCTCTCATTCCCCTTCCACACCCTCCTTTTGATTTTTGGATACTGTAAATGACAACAGTGTAGATTTCCCATTTCTCCATATTTCATATCTCAGATTGCTGGGCATCCAGAAAGTTTTATTCCAACCACTGTCAACTGTATCATTAACCAGGTACTGATACAGAGGGAAAGGGACTCTTTTTTTATCAGTCTAAAGTATAAATCACTTTTTGAGTAATTATACACAGGATTATTCAAAATAGTCATGTTAGCAGGCATTTTACTTATTTTAACAATACAGATATTACTAAAAAAAAATTAAAATTGTCTTCAGGGCCTATGAAGACAATTTTTGGATACTCATTTGGACATATAAATTTAACTACTTCTTATTTAAAATTGGTTCATAGAATGGATTGGATAAAGTAGCTTTATTAGACCTCACCAGATGTCAAAAGTTAGTATATAGAAATATTGTCAAAGTTAAGTCTTCTTTCAAACAGGAATAGGGTTCGGCTTAGGCAATCTGGTGGGATTTGCCTTCCTTCAGTGGAAGGCTGGGTTCCCACATGTCTTAAGAAACCAGATGACTGATGACAGTCACAAGCACCTAGAAAGGGAACTGTCTCTGCAAACCTTCTATGGTTTAAAGATCTTCCAAGAAAGCGTAGGGAATAAAGAGTATCGGGACTTTTCCACCAGGTGGCCCCTCCCTAAGATAACTCAGTTATGGACTCTGGAACTTTAACAGACAACATGAACCCCTTTCATCTATTTTCAGTTGGAACTCCTAAAAAAGTCATATATATTAGTGCATTACAATTCACTGATCTTGGCAGAGTCTGCCTGATTTGTCCAGGACAAAGACCTAAAAGCTTATGGAGGGTCTTGTTCAACTTCCTGAGTTGTTTTCTGTTATTCTCTCCTCACTCCCATTCCAGCACCTGACGGCACATAGCGCATACATGCATTCGATACATATTCGCTAAGTAGATGAATGAAAGGATAGATGGTAAACCTCAGCTTATTGCCCACTCTTCCTCTCTCCACAGATGCACTACAGGTGAACAGGAGTTGAAACACACCTTAGGATATTAGACTCTCAAATGAAATATCCAGAACACCTTAATATTCCCTTTATCTTTTCCTTTCTCCAACCTGTTTTTCAATCACTTACATTGTGGAAACTCACTATTATTTAGACTTGGGCATAAAGCTACCTATTCTTCTAGGGTAAATAATTCTTCCACTTTCTCCTAATTGTGTCACCAATTTTTTTCACAGCATACAAATTACATAGTGGCTTATAACATATTTCTTTGAGTTATTAATAATACAATTGCTATTGCTCTCAGTATGCACAACATAACTTCTAAACTAAATCCTCCAGCTAAATATTTTGCATGTTAGCCTTTCTTTTGATAAAGCCTTCTTGGGTGCTCATGTTGTCAGCATCTCAGGAGGTTCTTATTAAAGAGTTATGATTTGACAGCCAAGTCAACTGTGCCAGTTATCAATTTGTTGCCTTTCATCTCCAAAGCTACCCTTCATTGCCTGCATGTGACACTGGAACATTTCTTCCTTGCCAATTGGCATGAGGTTAATCTTTGTTAGTAGAGGTGCTGGAGGGACACTGGAAGAGGAAGTGGCTTCTACTCCTTACTCCCCTGTGCTTTGCTTCTTCCTGATTCTGTAGCACTGAGCTGGTGTATGGGACACCAGGCGGAGGTCACTCACCTGAGTACCATGATGGAAGAGATTTGATTTTATTATAAGGCCTACCCAGCTAATATGACTGTGTTAAATCATTATTAACATTTCTAAGTTAGTCAGAGGGAAGTGTTCCATTCCCCTTACCAGTGGTTGGTTTCAGGGTAAACATGTGACCAAGTTCTAGATGGTGATATATGACATGTGAGGAGAAATAGTCTAGAGAAACTTCTAGGAAAGATTTATTTATTTAACAAAAGCACAAAAGATCAAAGTAGTTGCATTTTCTGCCTCTAGTGTTTGTGTGTGGAGATGTTAGACCTCCAGCTAAATGGCCATTTTGAGACCAATAGCAACAATACTTGTCCTGTTGAAAATGGCAGATTGGGAAAAGAAATAGAATTTGGATCTTAGGCGATGCAATTCAACTGCTACATTACCCAACCCTGAGATACTGATGTTCAAACTTCTCATTCTATGACAAGAAAAAAATATCCCATACAGTTTGGGATATTTTGGGTTTTCTGATGAATTATGACTTAAAACATCTTATGCAGGGCTGCTTGGCAAGACGTTTAAGGAATCATCTGAAAAATTTTTTTTTTTAATTTCAGAATATTACGGGAGTACAAATGTTTTGGTTACATGGATTGCTTTTTTACTGCTTGAGTCAAAGTTAAAAGTGTGCCCATCACACACATACTATACAATGTTCCCATTAGGTATGATTTCACCCATTCCCTTCTCCCCTCTCCCACCTGCATGATTTCTGCTGAGTTTTACTTTCATCTGTGTTCATGAATGTTGATCGGTTAGTTCCAGTAATAGTATATGTGGTGTTTGTTTTTCCATTCTTTAGATATTTCACTCAGGAGAATGGTCTCCAATTCTATCCAGATTGTTGCAAACGGTATTAATTCATTTTTTTTTAATGGCTGAGTAGTACTCCATGATACACATACCAGATTTTGTTAATCCACTCATGAATTGATGGGCACTAGGGTTGATTTCACATCTTTGCAATTTTGAGTTGTGCTGCAATAGACATTCTAGTGCAGGTGTCTTTTTCATAAAATGACTTTTATTTCCTTTGAGTAAAGGAAAAGAAGCAGGATTGCTGGAACAAATAGGTCTACTTTTAGTTCTTTGAGGAATCTCTATATTATTTTCCATAGAGGCTGCACTATTTTGCAATCCCGCCAACAGCGTATAAGTGTTCCTTTTCCTCCACATCCATGCCAGCATCTATTGCTTTGGGACTTTTTGATAAAAGCCATTCTCACTGGGGTTAGGTGATATATCATTGTGGTTTTGATTTGCATTCCTCTGATGATTAGCGATGTTCAGCATTTTTTTTCATATGTTTATAGGTCATTAGTCTATCTTCTTTTGAAAAGCTTCTGTTCATGTCTTTTGCCCACTTTTTAATGGGGTTGTTTTATTTTTTTTTCTTGCTGATTTGCTTGAGTTCTTTGTAGATTCTGGTTATTAGCCCTTTATCGGATATATAGCATGCAAATATTTTTTCCCATTCTGTAGGTTGTCTATTTGCTCTATTGATTGTTTCCTTGGCTGTGCAGAAGCATTTTAATTTAATCAAGTCCCATTTATTTATTTTTGTTGTTGCTGTGATTGCCTTTGGGTTTTTTTAATAAATTCTTTGCCTAGACCAATATCTAGAAGGGGTTTTCCAACATTTTCTTCTAGAGTTCTTATGGTTTCATGTCTTAGATTTAAGTCTGTGATCCATCTTGAATTAATTTTTGTGAGTGGTGAGAGATATGGATCTTGCAATGAAGATCTTAATTTACTGCTATTACAGAGATGGAATTTAGAGATTTTTATTTTAAGACACGGAAAGAAATTCCTCTCCTGACTTTAATTCTTTCTATGCTTTCCATTTTAGTCCCTTTAATTTTGTAAACCATTGAAATTATTTACTCTTTATAGATTATAAAGAAGCAAACTACCAAAGTAGTTTAAAGTGTGGTCTCTGGAGGCAAAAGATCATTGTTTGAATTTTATCTCCTCTATGTCAAGCAAATTATATAACATATATAACTAACAGGGCCCCTGTTTCTCATCTGTAAATGGGTATGATAGAACCTGCCTCATAAGATTGTGCTTGGAACATCATTAGCCATGGTTGTAGTGAACTTGTTTTACCTTGACAAATAGACCACCAATAGGCAGACTTTGGGAATGATCAGGACAATCTAGATGGAAGATTATAGGCTTAGAAAGAGCAATTCTGCATGGAAACATACCTACTTATTTGAGGTCTCATTAGGAATTCTGAGCAGGATTTCACATCTCTTGAAGGAGAACTGGATTTTTACATTGCAGGAGAAATGAGCCCTCCTTTCACATGGTGGTGCTGATAGAGGGCTTCTTCACCTTTTTACTGGAAAGGACACTACTGCTGAACCTGAACAGCTGAGAGAAAGGGGCAAGTTGAATATCACCCAGCACTTCCACTAAATAGAACACGTTTCATGTGATATCTGAGAAGAATGTAGATCGAACATTTTCATATTCTTTAAGAAGCAATGAAAAACATTTAAAGCTCTGCCTTTTCATTCATTTTTTCTTACCTTTGCTTTTTTTTCCAGGTCATATAATTTCAGCACTGAAGATCTAACCATAAAATAGGCAAAGGAGTTGCAAAAGAGGACATGTCTCAAAATACACTTAAGCACCTTGTATAGTGGCAGAGCTTATCAAAAGGTTAAGTAAATAAATAATGGCTGAACAGTGCTGTACATTCAATGCCTCACTCATGTCTTGCAATGTTTGCAAGTGTTTATTTGCAAATACGTGTTTCTGATCCTTCACCTATCCAAATTCCAATTCTTTGCAATTTAAATTCCAAACAATATATGCTTAATGCAAAGTTTACACCGGGACTCCAAAAATCTATCTTTACAAAACTGACACTACATAAATTGATATTTTCTGATAATGATGTGAAAACCTTGCATTTTTAAATTGTTTCCTTTAAGAATAATTGCCAGGTTTAGCACTGCAAATGGTTTGACAAGGCAATAAAGCTTAGTGAGTTTATAGCCCTGCGCTTAGTTTAAACGTTTACGCCATGACATTTGGTGACCATCAGGCACATTTAATCTGATAGATTCCCTACTCCCGTTCCACACCTACCAACAGTAAAAAGACTCTCAGAACATTGGGACAGATTTTGAAAAGCATTCCATGGTATTCCATGGTTCCCTGAGTCCTTACCTCATTATTAAGTATTCAATTGTGCACTTCTGGAAGAAGCAAAGAAAGCGATCATGCCATGAGAGTTAATTCCAGGAGTATTAGACAATCATAACTGAAGAAAGAGCCACAGAAAAGCCAATAACACCTTTTAACTCTCTAAGATTAAACCCTTAAGATTTGTACCATACTAATAATTACTTGGCATATAAGATCCTCTGTACTCTTGTTTTTTCATTAAATTCTCTCTTTGACTGCAAAGGAGACAGTTACATGTTTTGATATCTGCCCGTACCATAATGTAGCCTTTGAGGAGTGCTGTGTTAAATACAAGTATGAAACAGGAGGAAATGTATTTTCTGACCTTATGGGAATTTGATATCTAACTAAGCATGGACATGCATTAAATCATATTCTTGTCCAAATCTCTTGAACTAAGAAACTGCTTCAGGAAATTTTTTTTTTTTTTTAATACGTTGTCTACATGTGAAACAAACCTCAGACAAAATACTGGGGTCTTGCTCAGGGGAAAATTGTTAATATATAGCACAGCAGAAACACTAGGGAAACACAGTATTTGCCTAACAAATTTTACATGGTAGTCTCCAATGTACAGCTGGAAGAACTCCCTGCTTCGCACCTTAGCACTTACCCTACTATACGGTTTGATTTGGATATATGTAGGCTGTCTAGTATTTTTATGTGTCTCTTTATTTTTCTGATCATCTCTAAACTGTGCCCTTAAAAATAATAGCCTTTTAGAATCACTAGAGAACTAAAATTTATCTTTCTCACCTTATGTTCATTTTTCTCCAAAACACTCATATCTTGTGGGGTTTTTTTTTTTTTACATGAAACAAAATGTAATCAGCCACTTACAAATACAAAATAAACCCAGTTTACCCTAATAGACTTATTATTACAAAAAGAAGCTTGTATGTAAGTGTGTGGATGGCTAATAAAGGAACGTCTCTACGAGATATTTTCCCTAAGAATGCCAAGACCTCCAATATTTTTTTTCTAAATTCTCTGTTAAACTAATTCTGTGTGATAGGCAAATATGTCCTCCACATGCTGGTGAATTAAAATTCAGCTTTCAGTGAATAAGATTAATTGCCTCTTCAGACAAAGCTGGATTTGCGCTCCTATTAGAAAAAGGGGAGGGGGAGAGGCAAGGGGCAGGGTGCCAGCTAGACTGCAGTATTCAGTTACACGTGAAATGATTTGTAATTCTGAGTAATCACTTAGGACAAGCCCTTGCACCATTTTATCTATACATGACTCTAGGCCAAAGTCAATACTCATAGTAAAATAATGAGATGAAGCTAACTGAGCCCTTTTATTAATGCTCCAAGGAGCAAATCTGATGCTTGAGTTTCTCCCATTGAAAGTATCTACTTCTTCCTAAAAAATGAGCAAGTGGGTCAGGATGCCCAGTAGCAGCCAGGGTACCTGCTTCAGCAAAATCAGAAATAACAGACCCTTCCCGCCTCCCCTTTCTGTTTGTGCACCAGGCTTCACCCAGCTGCAGGTGAAAGCACATGAATTTTGCATTACCTCTAGGCTCATTAAAAAGATCTGGCTCTCTCCTAATAGTTTCCCCTGACTTAGGGGACACACACACACACACGCACACCCACATGCACACACACACACATACACACACACAAACAAGAGCATGATGAACCTTAAGAAAAACAATGCACAGTACTTTCGCTTTCTCTTCCTCATCAGTCTTATGAAGAAAAGCAACTGTTCTAGCAAATGCACAGCTTGGTGACAGAGTCAGCATGCAACCGTTAGGGAAATGAGATGGATAACCAGCTGTCCCAGTTTCCTGGAAGTGGGGCATGGAAAGGGAGTGGGTGTTGGCAAGGGAGGGGAAGGAGGGGTGTAGGGAAATCCTTGCTTTTAACCCCCAGATTTTGTTTTCCCCATGTGTCACCACTGGTCAGGTAACCCATCTGGCAAAGAGATATTAGCATTAAGTGGCTCCCCCACTAAGTGGTAGGCAATGTATTACTCTCCTCTGTGCTGTTGAAGGCCTAAAGGGCCACTAGGGAGATCTAAAAAAGGTAGTAACCTTAATGTTTTTTCTAAAACTTGGATAATGGGAAAAACAAGCTAATATATGTGGTGGGTAAAATTGTCTTTTACTGGAAAATCTCAATAGAATATTTCTACCCATCACAGAAAAAAAAAGTCTGAAGCAACTTTTGCTTATTAAAGCAAAATCTCCATACACACGTAGTCCAAAATCAGACAACACAGGTACAATAGAAGAAAGGATGTAAAGAGACCAACATTCAGATTCCAGATTTGTCACCTACCAGCTGGGTGACTTTCCCAAGTCTCTTGGGTATCTCTGAGCGCATTTTTCTCATCTGTAAAGGGAGGATTACACATTTACACACAAAATTCTTGTGAAGAGTAATGCTTAGTTCAGCAGCTAATGCATAAACATTATTGTGTGCATTCCTCCCTCCCCTGGATTATTTATGTTATAGGGGGTTTGAAAAGTCAATGCTCACAGACCATATAGAGATTTCCATTCAGTTACTCCTTCTAATGTTTCTCTGATTAGAGCTTTCAGTAGGGCACCAAAATAGTCTTTTTGAATACCATCTCCTTTGTATGTTCATTGGTAGAGATGCCAGCAAAGGTGAAGATGCCCTCTGAAAAGCTTATATGAATTGTCAACCAGATAATCAGTCAAGAACCACAGAGAAATTGCTGAAGGGATTCAAGAACCTCCACGTGAATTATGTACTAAGTTCACATTAATTACATTTTTCTCAGCTATAACTACATCCTGAACTTAGAATAGTATTTTTTGAATGGTGACGCCTTATGACTTTATAGCTAGCACTGTCTTGGAAGAAACTTTCAGCCTATTGAGGACTCAAGGTATGCAACACACACATTCACATAAACACACACACAGCAACTTGCCAAACGACCAACACTTAAGAAAGCTTCGTGTTAGGAGGACCTGTAAAAATCTGGTGTGATTAGAGTCAGAGTATAGGTGGGTGAGTGGAAAGGACTGAGGGCAAAGAGACAAGCCAGAGTCAGTTAGATGGTATTTGTCCACAATTCTGAAGTGCCTGCACTTAATCTGGAGACCAGAAGCTCTGAAATTGTAGCGTGAAAAAGAATCACATAGGGAGCTTGTTAAACATACAGAGTCTAGGTCTGACCACCACTAATTCTAGTTCAGAATTCCCAGTGTGGTTCCTGAGAATCTGCTTTCTAACAAGCTTTCTAGGTGATTTTGATGGAAGGTGATACACAAAACTCACTTTGAGAAACGCTGCTCCAGGACATGGGGAGTCATTAGGGATTTATCAGGGGAGTGATGTAATCAGATATATGGTACAAGAAGATAAACAGTTCCTGGAGGATAAATTGGAGGGCACCAAGACTAGAAGGCGGTGCATAATCCAATTGAGAAGGTTTTTTTTTTTAGTGGGACAGGAGGAAAATAATGAGACCACTGAACTAAAGAAGTAGCCATGGGATAAGAATAAAATGGAAGAGGTGCAAAAATTTAGCAGGACTTGGTGGCTTATTGCCTGGAGAAGGGAAGAATCTAGGATGACTTCAAGTTTTCTGTTTCAGGCTTTGCTACAGATAATTATGTGTTTGTTAAAACAGATTATGTAAGAAGATGAATAATTTGGGGGATATGAATTAAATTTGGCCATGTGAGGCTTAGTAAAGTGGCTTTGGGGTCAGATAAGCTGGATTTAAAGCCAAACTCTGTCACTTAATTTCTGTGTGACATGGGCAAGCAGCTTCTCCTCTTACATGTAAAGGGGTGTGTGTGGGGTGGGGATGGCAGGGGGGAATCAGGAATTTTGGTGAATAGATCAGTTAATATAAGAAAAAACCTTAGCACAGAACTTGAAAGGAAGTGCTTAGTAAATGCTAATGATATTCATGATTGTTATTAATTTTAACATTCTCATCATTAGCTAGCTGGAGATACTCCATAGACAGATGAAAATATCACAAGGATTATTATTAAAACTGTATTACTGATAAGATCATCCAGAGAAAGAGAAACATTTGAAGAAACAAGGACTCATACAATCCAGAATAATGCAAATGCTGTCATCGATAAATGAACTCAGTGGAGCTGAGGAGTGGTCATACGGGAAGGAAGGCAGAAGACTCTGTGGGTCAAGTGTGTAAAATGGCGTATGAAGGAGGAAATTGCCAATAGCATCACACACTTTAGAAAGGTTAGGTAAAATAAAAACCAAAAAATGTGCATTGTGTTTGACAAATGGGGAGACACTGGTGACCTTAAGTAGCATGGTTTCAGTGACTTTGGAAAAAGACTTCTAAGGAGGTGGGGGAGTGAACGGGAGCTGAGGAAATAACAAAAATGATTGGGTAATAGAAGAAACTGTGGTAGCAAGAGACATTAGGTGGAAAGAGACCAGGCTCTCTTTTTTAAAAAGGGAGGGGCATAAGCACATATTCAAGCTGAGAGAAATGACCCAGTGGAGAAGAAGAAAGACAAAGCTGCTGATGGAGGACAGTCAGAGAGGAGATGGGAAAGGATGAAATAGGAAAAATTGTGACGAATGGGTCCTGGCCTTAGACAATGGAAGGAAACTGCTTCTTTGGCTCTGAAGGGAAGGACATAAAGAAGTGACCAACATTCCATATGCCTGAGGTAGCAGAATATAAAGGTGAGTGTATTCCTGCCAGAGAATATCAAGTTTCTCTCTAAAATTGGAGTAACATCACTGGTGAAAGTGAAGGGGCTGTCTGGGAGGCAGGTTAGGTACCAGAGGAGAGAACTAAGAATATGGAATAAGTTACAAGGGACAAGGGAGTTGGCCACAATGACTTGTAAAAGCCACCAGGCAGCACAGAGGTACGTGACGATAAGTATGCTTTCTTCATTTTCTCTAGTTTTCTCCAAAGCTCAGGTGGTTGTAAGATCAAAGAAGAAGATAGATTGTGGGTTGAATTTAATTTAAATTTTACAGAGCAGATGTGGTCGAAGGACAGGACATAAAAGGAGAGATGGGGTTGGAGAGGATGGAGTTAACATAATAGATCACGATTTAGTGGAGAAGGAAGAGAAGGCAGAGAGAAGCTAATAGACTGAGTGCTCTAGGGAGTGTGGGGCTCAACACAGTGGAAGAACAGGAAAAGAGGAGCAAGGAATAAGATAAATAGTAAGACAGAATTGAGAGATTAGAATATAATTTAGGGGCACAAAATTTCCAAGGAGAAATAGTCTCAAGTGTGGATAAAATTGTGTATGTGACCACGGACAGGGCTGACATTCAAAACATTTCATGGCTGGTGTGGGCAGCTCCAGCCCTACTGCCCCTAGCACTGGCGCAGGGTCTTGGAGTTCCTCTACTCAGGACCAGAGTCAACCCTGTGGTTGCTGGACTATGGGGATGCTGGCTGGGTCCCAGGGGAGTGGAGGTGCATGCAGAGGGAAGCAGCATCTTACCTGGGCAGTGAGTATTCACTAACCAGCACACACGAATTTTACTATTTCAACAGCCAGTATGTACTGGTTGAACACCACTTCCAGCCATGAACTAATGAGGAGGGAAGCTGGAGACCGTTGGGGTAGGAGTCAAGGAATTGTGCTGATGTGTCATCCAAGAGAATGTAGAAATCATCCAGGATGATTAATAGAACTGACATGAGAAAATATCTGGAGAAGTGTTTAATTTTTCCACAAATGCAGGCCAGTGCCCTGGTGATGGGTAGAAAACAGCAATGATGAAGTGATGAAAACGGTATAATCTAAAGGTGTGATAGTCAAAGAAGGATAGGAATCCCCAAACAAATGTAGAAAATCAATGGTCTGGAAGTGATAACTTGAAATTAGGAAGTTGACCACTGTTCTGCTTAGAAATGTGGGATCAGGAGACTATCCAAGGTTTTTGGTTTTGATTTTACTTTCCCTTCCTCTCCAGTGCGTAGACCCAAATCTGAGTTTTGCATTCTGCCTCTCACCTAGAATATCTGGCTATTGTTCACGTCGGCTCCTGTCTCATGTAACTTTTAACTCCTGGAACTCAGTTTATATAGACAGATAGTGTCATTTTTCTGTGAAACTCAAAATGAACAGGTTGTAAACCTGCTTATTTGATTATTAGCAGGAGACTTTCTATTTGCCTTCCATCTAAAATGGGGCCATGTGAGCAGGGGCTATGCTGGGTTGCAGAGGTGATTGTTAGACCCTAGAAATCCCAAGTGTAGAACTCTTTCCTTTATGTTCTTCCTTTTTTTCTTCCTCCCTATCATCCTACTTCTCAATTCCTTTTGTCTTTCTCTTGTTCCTTGTTTAAATCTAAGCTCATTCTTTGATATTCTAAAACTACACAGATACCCCATTCCCCTTAAAACCTAAAATCCCCTAAAGTTGGGAGAAACAAAGACACACAAATAAAAATCCACTTATTTGAGAACTAGGGCACCCAAGTCTGTATCATTAATTTTTTATATGCTTTTGTTAATTTGTATCATTAATTTGCTTTGTGTCTTATATAACTAAATTTTTAACTTTGCAAGTTTTGGCAATGGCCTCTGACGAATCAAATCATCTCCCTCAGTTTCCCTATGTGGGAACACATCCATCATTTACCCCAATATTCTTCTGCATCTGTTAACAGACTTAATAGTTCAGGCTACTATGTTTAAAAGGAAATATATTTTTAAAGTCAAAATAAAGCTCGGGTTACTGTAACACTGCCATTATCAAAAGCACCTTATGCAAGTATCTAAAATGTATGCAAAACACACGTGGTTAAAATAATTTAAAATGAGTTTTATTATAAATTATAAATAAGAATATATAAACATTTAAACCCTGCCTTTGACAAAAAATGGACTTATTTTAAGGATTTTCTCATTTAGCAAATATCTTTTTTTCTGCAACATAAAGAAACCTTTATATTTAGGCTTATGTAAAACCCAAAATGCATAGATTTGATGTACATAAATGTGTTCAATAAAAAGTGAGTCTTTCCATATTAAATAAAATAAAACAACTAATAACTCTTATTATTTCACTTAAAAATATGCTATTACAAAAAGAATATCTCAAAACCCTTTGTGTCTTTTTTTTTTTCTTCTTCCTCTGAATAACTTGAGTAGGAAACCTTAACATTTTATTTGATTATTTAAGAGTTCCCTTTGGAGAGGCAATAGATAGAGCTTGATATCGCTATGTATAAATAAATAATTTGAAGGTTTCTGTGTCCAGATAAAATTCTAAAATCAGATAAGTGAGTTTCATTTTATCTTTTATTATTTTAGTGGTGGGAGGCCTAGTTTTTCCTTCCCCTCAATGGCCTGTAGTTTTCCCAAGATTGCTCCCCCAGGGCTCTCCTGTGGCCTGAGGGATGTGTGTGGGATCTCATCAGCCCTTTTAATCTGATTGCCATGCTGCATTTTAATCTCTGCTCCTAGGTCCTCTGTAAATTGGGAAGCAGTGTATCATCTCCCCTCCCTCTCCACCTCCTAAACCACACTCAGTCCACAATAGCTCAGGAGTTATAAATGCCAGATTATAGATCTACTTCATTATGAAAATGTGTTTGGTGACACTTTTTTCTGACAGTCAACAATGTAGGATTCAGTAAACAAGCTTATAGTTTCTTACGCCATTTAATAGCATAATGGTTGCTGGTGATGGCTACGTGATTTATAAAAAGATAAACGGAATTCATCAGTTCATTTCTTAATTTTTTTAAACAAATATTTGCTTAACACCTAAAATATGCCAGGAATTGGGCTGGCATTAAAAATACAAAGATGAATAAACATGTTCCATGCCTTCAAAAATTCACAGTCAAGTAAAGAGACAGTCATGTAAATAAATTGTTACAACAAGGTATAACAAAAAAAATAAAGTATAAAATTTCATTTGGGCATAGGATGGATGAACTGACAAGACTAAGAGGAAGGTCAGGAATGACCCAGTTGGATATCACGCAGAAGATAATGTTTGAACACTCTTTGAAGGAAGAATATGAGATAATAGGAGAAAGTTATTTCAGTTAAAGGCACATACAAAGGCCCGGAAGACAAAAAAATGACATAATTATGTACCTGTTCATAGTTTGGTATACATATAGCATAAGATGCCAGTTGACATATCACTAAAATTGGACATTGTAATTTCTGTGAGACAGTAATGATGTTGTTCTCAGGGTTAGGATTTCTTCAACTTAGTACAGCCTTGAAATCCACTGGTAATGTGGAAGGAAACAGGTTTGGCTCCCAGAATCTTACAACACTGCATTGGATTCATGATGCCTTCCAGAAGCAAGTAATGTGGCAATTCAAGCTCATTCTAAAGGAGTGCCTTTG
This sequence comes from Indri indri, assembly GCA_004363605.1. Lineage (NCBI taxonomy): Eukaryota > Metazoa > Chordata > Mammalia > Primates > Indriidae > Indri > Indri indri. The sequence goes on along the minus strand of RJWJ010012583.1, from coordinate 15,497 downwards.
ACAAGCAGGAAAGAAGTAAAGGCATAAAATGCACATTATTCCTGCATAGCTCTATCACAGCATAAAACCGAATTTATAGAAATTTAGAGAACTGAAATACCCAAGAGAGTACACCTCCAAAAACTATATCACAAGCAAAATTATCCTTCCAAAGATGCTACTTTCTTAACATCCATGCAACCTTCTGAAGCGCTCTCACTGTAAAAATCCTTCGCCCTCACAGGGAAGTGCAACTTGTTATCCTTATCACTTCATTTTATCCACCAAGCCCCTCAGTAATTCACTTTCCTCCTCCAATAGATCAAGCTCCACAGTCCATATTCATAACGACTCTTCTGTAAATGTTCTCAATTCCCTGGGCCCTTTCTTCTTCCATCACATCCACCTTGCAAACCTCAGTGATGAACCCGACAATGTGTTTTCTCTGGGCCAGCATCCATGGACTGCGATTGCTGGACAAAAACCTCACAGCAAGGCAAATTGGGATCATAGTTAATTAGTGGTCACCAGCCTCAGACAATACTTTAACACAGAGATTAACGTGATCTCCCGCTCATCGCCACAGTGACTATTTCCTACCTTCTCTATGTGCCTCAAACTCTTCACCCCCTTTTTTTCTCAGCAGACAATCTGACCTCATAGTTCACTGAGAACACAGAAACCAGGTGATACATAGGATATTATCTCCTCATTACTAAATCTACATTTGTGGTCGGCCATCATCTCATTCTTCCCTCTTATCACAAGGGAGAGAGTAACCCTTCTTTGAACATTCTATCTTTTCAGTGTTTCTGGTAACTTTTCTTTATCACCTTTCCTATTTCTTGCACCTCTCTCTACTGGATCATTCCCATTAGCATTCATATATCCTCTAATGGCTCTCACATTTTTGAAAAATAGAAATCAGAACAAAATCAGGACTATACCTTGGCTCCCCACTCCTCTCCAATTGATATCTAATTTCTCAGCATCCTTTCAAATCAAGCTCAACTTCATCACTTCCCAGGGCAATCTTGCCTACACACCCACTATTCCAGCTCTTTCTTGGGTAGCCAATGATTTCTATATCACCACACCAGTTCTTATCTTACTCAACCTCTCATCAGCATTCGAGATTCTTTCCCACTCCTTCGTTCTTTTCAGACAGAGTCTTGCTCTGTTGCCCCAGCTGGAGTGCAGCGGTATCATCATAGCTCACTGCAGCCTTAAACTCCTGGGCTCCAGTGATCCTCCTGCCTCAGCCTCCTGAGTAGCTGGAACAACAGGCACACACCACCATGCCCGGTTAATTTTTCTGGTTTTTTTTTTTTTTTTTTGCTTGTTTATTTTTGTTTTTTGTTTTTTGTTTTGTGGAGTTGGGGTCTTGCTATTGCTCAGGCTGGTCTCAAACTCCTGACCTCAAGGGATCCTCCCCCCTCAGCCTCCAAGAGTACTAGGATTACAGGCGTAAGCCACCATGTCTGGCTCCACTCTTTCCTTCTTTACATAGTCTCTTTGCTTCTGCAATAACACTCTCTGCTGGTCATATTTCTACTCCTTTGATTCTTCCTTCTCAGGCCCAAAGCAGAGCCTGAGATGAAGATTTGTGTCCTAGTAGTTGATGTGAGAGGTGATTCAAGAGGACAGGTGTTAGGGACTTGAGAGTGAGACAGGCAAGAGGATAAAGCAACAGAAGTGTGTTATGAACGTTGAGAGGAATAAAGAGATTAATTCTTCTGTGGCTTTCAGAGAAGTGTGTAGAATGCTTCCCCATAATGGCCCAGGAAACTTTGCTGTTTCATCCTTCTTTACCTGTCAGTTAAATTTTGTGGTGTCCAGGACATAAATCTAGGCCCTCTTTTTTTTTAATCACTTTAATATCCCTTTCCAGTGATCTCAGACATTCTCACGTTTTATAAATAAATGGCATCGAAATGTTTACAACCTCTAAACTTTTATCCACCACATAGATTGCTATTCAAAGCACAACTTCGCTTTCTCCATGACATCTCCTTTTCAAGGTTTGTCAGGCATCTCTTATTTAGGATCCTCAAACTAATCTATTGGCCTTTCCCTAATATTGCCTTAAGTCTGCTTCTTTTTAAATTTTCCACGTCTTAATAAACAGCACTTCCATTGACTCGGTTCTACAAATGGAGACCTGGGAATTACTTTGGCAATCACCTCTTCTTCCTACCTACATCAAATCCGTCACCAAGTTCCATCAATTCTACATGTAAATTACATTTCAAATTTGCCCACCTTTTCCATCTTATTCCTCATCTAGGCTATTGCAAGGGTCTGTTTCCATTTCTGTTCTCCTTCAATCTTCTCTGTACCCAGTACCCAGGATAATCTTCCTAAAATATAAGTCAAATTGTGTTATTCTCTTGATTAAGAATTTAATTGTTTCCATATACTCTTTAAGTGAGTAACAATTTGTACTGGTTTCTTGGGGCCATTCCTACCTTACACCTATTGTGTTAGCTTAATGATTAGCAGTGTCCACTTTCATTCTCCAAAGTGTCCCATTATGGAATCCAAAGTGTCCCATTATGTACAATAAATTATATGGTCACCCTAACCTCAAAATAAAATGCAAAATTCTTGTAGGAAATACCCCAAACTCATCTCATGTTATTACACACTGGCCAACTTGGAAGTACCAACCATTTTCTACTTCAGGGTCTTTGCACCTACTGTTCCTCTGAGTATAATGCAGCCCCTCTGACCCCTGCACCTGGACAACTCCTATGCTTTCATCAAGAATTCACTGGAGGCCACTTTCTAAAACAGTCATTTCTCAGTTCCATGACATAAATAATTTCTACTAGGACATATTTTGGCATCTTCTCCTTTTCATTCTTAATGCAATTATAAATGTATTTGTACATTCATTTGCTGATACATATCTTCCCCACTCTCTGGTAGGCCATGTGAGGATAAAAAAACCATATCCTTCATTTTGTAATATATTAATATATTACTCCTAGCACAGTGCTGGACCACATTGTGGCTGTTCTCTAGTATTGTTAAAAGAATGGAGATCGGAGAAGAAATACCAGTCAAGTCCTTTTAATACATTCATTTTCCAAATCTGTGTAAATACAAAACCTCTTATCGCTCTGACCTACTAGAGTGCAATGAAGATGTTGATAGAAAATGCCAACATAGGAGACATACATAAAATTTTGTAGAACATTGTGAGAATAAACAAAGCCATCTATACTCTATGGAAAAAGACACAAATTCCACAAAGCCAATATTTTAAAATGCCTTGGTAAGGGAGGGAGCTTTACTAGCTCTTTAAAAACAGTAAATTAAATAAATGGTTAAAATGATGAAAAATTTAGCTTAGAACAAAAAAGCATTCATATGAGAACATATATGAAATTATTCTCTGATTAAAGATCATACATTGATAAAATTTTAGAGCCAGAGGACCCTGGCCATGAGCTAGTTCAGTTTTATAATCTTGTGGAGAAAGAGCCTGAGGCCCAAGCTGAGGTCCACAGTCATGAATGGTCCTGGTGTTTCTGTATAATCAGACAGGTCTATGGAAAAATTATTTGTTATTTAGTGACTAGTACAAAATTCAGTGAACATGTACTGTTTCAGAAATAAAAATAGACACACTAGGTCTATAAGAAGTCAGCCTTTAGATAATCTTCTACCCTAAGAACTATCTTCTATACCCCATCAGTCTCATTTCAGAAAGAGACTAAGATGCCGTGGTTAAAAAAAATACACATTCAGAATTGTAGAATCCAGTTGCAAAGGTGAATTATTAAATTACATTTGAAGGCATTTTTTTTTCAATGAAATGAATTATCAACTACAGTACTGTCCCATAGTTAACATAATTTTCTTTAATAAAAATTTATTCTTTGTTAGGTTTCTTCCATTTGACAAATTTTATTTCTGATTTAATGAAATATCTTCATGTAAGTGATTTTGACAGTGAACTCACAAATCCCTTACTAAATTTTAAGCCTTCAAAAACCGACATATTTCACAAAGGAGTACTTGCTTTAAAAAGTTTGGTTTTAGCATCATATACCAGATACTTTCTTTACCATGTGAAAATCACATATCCTTTTACAGAAAGCTCATACCATTTGTTATTCAAACCATAAAAGTCATCTTTCTATTTCCCTATCCCAAATAAAAAAAGTCATATCATAAGAAGCATGCCTCCTATAGAGGATCCCATCACTGTCGCATGGCAGCATGAAAGGTGGGTTAACAACAGTGTATGTAACACTGCTCTGTGCTAAGAGAGAGAACCCATTGCAACTCCTGAGAATGAGAGGCTGGAATGTTTTCTATACAGACATTCTGTACACTCAGGAATTTCTCCACAAATCTTCTGACCAACTCCAGATTTAGTGACTCACAGATCTTACACACAGAATATTATTTGTCTCACTCCAGGATGGGAATATGGAGTTTTTTTAATGCTGCACTCTGGTTTTAATAAATATTAAAATTATTTTACATATTTAAATATGAATGTCAAAGAATGTAAGCATTTTTAGGGAATATTAAAAAGAACATAATTTCTATACAACAAAAAATACTTGTCAAAGAGCCTCAATAATACAACAAAGGACTGAAATGGAGAAAAGGATATGGAATAAATCATTTACTCATCAACACTCTCCAATAGAGGACATTTTCCAAACTGAAAAACTTACCATGCAGAATACGCTCCACCCCAGAAATATGTACCAGTATTTAGCAGTTATGGGAACAATGACTTTAAAGGCTGGTAAGAGGTCCATGTGAGGTTTTCATGGCAAAGACCTTATTTCAGATATGTCAGGTCTAACTAGAAAGTTGTAATTACTGGTATAGAAGTTCAGGACTTGACTTCTTTTCTTGAACAAAAGTATTTTGGCTTCCCTTTTTTTGGAAGGGAGGTGGGAGTGACTCATGATGCCCTGGAAATGATTAACTTAAAAAGAAACAGCTAGGAGAATTTGATCTTCCTTTGATGATGTGTGAACACTAGATCCTTTCCCCCAAAGTGGAACTGGACTAAGCCAGCTCCGAGGGAAGGCAGGGAGTGTGAGTGGAGGAGCGAGAGGAATGCATTTGTCACTGCTCCTTTATCTCGGTGGAGCTATTTCAAGTGATCACTGGTGGAAACTGCTGATAGTCAATCTCATATTTTCACTCTGCGTTTGACATCAATGTTGTCAATACGACATAATCATCTCTGTCAAAAGCATCATTCATTTCCAAACTGCAGAGTTATTTACAGTCGTGTCTTCACTCAATGTAACACTACCACTCAACACTCAGCTGTCCCTTCTCTGTTTTAACTAAACATCCGGGCAGACTTTTAAAGAAGCTCTATTTTAGGTTAGGCTAACAACCTGAAAATGAACCCAAAGAGAAAAACTTCTTCTCTTGTCCAAATACCATTTGGACAAATGGATAAAGTTTTTCACAAAAACTGGCATTTCAAAATGAGTTCTGTTTGGTAAGAGACATCGTGCTGAAAAGTGACATTTATAATGACAGCAATATGGATCCCCAATAAAGAAGACGGGGTTGTATTGTGCTCTAATTATAACCATTTTAAATTTTTGTGTGTGTGTGTTTTTAATCTGGAAATCAATTATAATAATATAGTTTCCAGTTAAGCATCTACTGTAAACGTCTGTTTACCGAAACATGGTTGATACGGGTCTTTGGTTAGAGTTAAGTAGAAAATACTGTGAGGAAAACTTAGTCTTAATGCTTCTGAGGACTCAAATGCAGAACTACTTAATTCATGGTTTCCAGGCATCCAGGTAGAAGCTGTACAGCATATAAAAGAGTGACGGTGATATAAAGGAAACAGAGACTAACGGAAATCAGGTGTACTTTTTAAAAGAAATTCACTTCAATTTATTTGTTTCTTCTATCTTCCTTTCAGAGAACAAATCTTGGTATGTCCAAAAACCTCTGTATGCCCCAGAGGCAACTACTTATGTCTTTTTACAAGCAGAAGACATGATAATGGCTAAGAAGGGGTGGATAAAATTTGGAAAATTATAGGCAGGTTTCCAGCTAATTTGACAGATAGACAGAATTTTGGTGGCCTAATGACTTTCAGAAGCTATTTATCCTCAGTGCTTTTCCTAAGAAGAATATAAATATTACTATCAAGCTGTGTCAGACCCCTTCCCCTTGATATAAAACATACCAAATATATAAACAAAAAAATTATATCAGGTACTCTAAATACAATTGTGTCATCTAGACAAATTGGGTCTTGGATTTTTTTTGAAAACAGTGCATTTTTAAATAATAATAGCCACTAATTAGAGTCAGCCTATTGTACACCAGGTACTTTACATAAATGATCTCATTTAGGTCTCCCTCCAGACCATAAATATATCATCATTACTCCCATTTTACAGATTAGGTAACTAAATATCCAGAGATTCAGGGATTTTCTTAAATCTCTGTAATTAATATTAATAATGGCATAGCTAGCATTATCATCAACATAAATAGTGTGACTTCTACATGGATTTTTCTCTTTCAATTCCAGCAACAATCCTGAGGTAGGCACTATTAATATACTCATTTTTACCAATGAAGAAACCAATAAAATCCTAGCCTTTCAACAACTTTTAGTTAGCTTGTACACGATTAGGATGGATTTAAATGTAAATTTTTTACTTTAAAACCAATGCTTTTGTCAACTACACATACCAATCACTCCAAGACCAGAACTGGAATTTGAATTCATATATTTTGTTCTCAATAAGTTCACAGATTCTTTGGTGCTTCATATCCTGATAGACGTTTAAGGACGTCAAAATTGTTGGGGTTGTCTCTATCTCCCTGCCTTGTGATGTCCTTTTGTCTCTCTCTTATCCCTTGCTTCTCCAAGCCTACGCAAGACTCCTGGACTATTGCATGAGAAACCTTCCTTTCGCTTTGAGTATCAGATGGTTTGGGGTGGGGGCAATGCTAACACTTGTTTTTCATTTTACTGTGTTCTCCCATCTTTGCCCAGCTTTTCCTACAGTACCTACAGTAGCAGGGGACCAGGCTCCTAAGAATGCAGATCATGCTTAATGCTGAGAAACTGCACTGCAATTTTCTCCAGTTCATTCTACATCTTAGTTTATTGGTTGCTGCCAAAGCACAGTACTCCTAGATAGTTCCTGCATCTGGTTATTTCCTGAGAGCCTTTGCCTTATACTTTCTTTCTCTGCCAAAGTAGGTTCCATTAACCACAGCTCTTCTTATTTCTTCTCAACCTCTTGCCCTTCCCCACCTATCTTCCATAGATTTTTTTCCCCTGCATTTTTGTTTCTATTTTCACACGTGCATTGTCCCTACTGCAGTCCATGTTGCTCAGTCCCTGTCTTCATGATCTCCACGCACCCCCACCCTACTATTTCCTCACCCATAAGCATGAGAAACACTTTGGGTCCTATTTTTTCATTATATGCACACAGTTAAGAAAACGAGAAACAATATCTCTAACTATAGAGCAATTCATACATGATGATAGTTGTGAGATTTTTTTTTTAATGAACACATCTTTTACCATAATTATTACTTTCTTCATGCATGTGTCTATAATTACATGTGTTATGCTGGTTCACCTTCCTCCTCCTTATGTTCTTGATTAAATTTTTTTTAAAAGTTCAGTTTGTAAGCATTAGTTAGTGAATTTTCACCTCCTCACTCTACTTATTGACAATAATTTGGAGATAGCAAACATCATGTCTGATTTATTAGCCCATCCATTTACCATGGCCTGGGGCCACTTCTAAGTGATTAATGATGTGCGAGGTTGTTGCAATATTAAAAAGATCAACTTGCACCTTAACACTAAGCATAACAAACTCTTTAGAGGCTTTCAATAATTTTGCTTATTTTTTTATTTCTAGATGTTAACAATGAAATAAGTAAATATCTGTTACTCCTTAACTTGGAAAAATAGGCTCAAACAATTTATTTAAAATTCAATACCTATAGTTATTGTGGAAATCTTTATGTCTTCCAGATTTGATAGCCAGTGATGAGCAGACTGGGGGACACAGAAACACATATATACACACACACGTAATTACAAATGAGAAAATAAAATAATCCCTTTTGGGGATATTTTATTTCCAGGTATTATAATTCTATGGAATATTTCAAAATCCTACCTTTATGTTTTCATTTGAATAGTCATTTATTGTCTATAGTGTACTTTTAAATGTTTTATATCTCACTTGTTTGCAAGGTAGAAAGGGCAAGTAATGTTAGAAATGGAATGAAACTGGGGAATATTAAATGTTTTTCCAAGGCCATCTACTGATCTGGGCCTTGAACCCTGGTCTGATTCCAAGCTAATGGTTCTTCCTCTTCTACCACATTTACCTAAATATTAGATCAAACATGTACTATTTAAAATGAAAATTAAGCTTTAATCCTTTAAACAGAAAAGAATTTAATATATTCTATCATACTGCATTTGATCTGGTGTGAAGAGAGAAAGGAACATTCTGATTAATTTTACTTTCTGGTTTCCAATTTCCAAGAATTCAAACCTAGAAAAAATACATTCAACATCATGAGAAAATTTAAACTTTAATCCAAAGGGCACTTCAAAATCTTATAGTACTTTAGTGTTATAATTTGTTCCATTAATTTTTACTGTTTCATAGAGATAGTGTCAGCTAAGAGATTTCCAGTTGGAACAGCATACCAAAGCACCTTCTTTTCTGTATAGTATTACCTTCTGGCTGCATCAATATGAATAAATCACAAAGTAGTAAGATTTCTTTTTCAGAGCAGAAACATTTTAAATGCTTGTGAATTTTGGACATAAAAAGTTTTTCATTATATGTGAAAGAACTTTAATTAATTTTTCTAAACAAGGACTTCTTCCTTATTAAAATAATGGTTGCAAAGATTTTGAAAATACACTTTACTATACTTGTAGATGAAATATTTATTTTATATATATGCAGCAATCAGCCAGGCACTGTGGCTTATGTCTGTAATCCCAGCACTTTGGAAGGCTGAGACAAGAGGATTGCTTCAGGCCAAGAGTTCAAGACAAGCCTGGACAACAGAGTGAGACCCCATCTCTACAAAAAATAGAGAGCATGGTGGTGTGTGCCTGTAGTCCCAGCTACTCAGGAGGCTGAGGCAAGTGGATCACTTGAGCCCAGGAGTTTGAGCTGCAGAGAGCTATGATTGAACCACTGTACTCCAGCCTGGGTGATGGAGTGAGACTCTGTCTCTAAAAAATAAATAAGTAGAAATAAATTTAAATATATGTAGTAATCATCAGCTCCACTTCGAACACCAAGGCCATAAATACATTGTGCTTTTTCTTTTTTATTACGAATGGTATTAGATGTTGAGGGAGAAAGATGAGGAAGGTAGAGAGTGAAATGGATCATAAGATAAGGAAATAAAGTCATTCCCAACAAAAGGGTGGATTTTGTGTATGTGCATTAATTTTCTATTGATGCTGTACCTAACTACCACAGACAGTCTTGGCTTGAAACAGCACAAACTTATTATCTTATTGTTTAGGAAAGCAAAAGTCTGAAATCGGTCTTGTGGGGCTAAAATCAAGGTGTCAGAATAGCTGTGTTCCTTTGGAGGCACTAAGGAAGAATCCCTTCCTTGCCTTGTCTAATTTGCAGAGGCCGCCTGTATTCCTTGGTTCATGGCCACATTATTCCAACCTCTGCTTCCACTGTCCTATCTCTTTATTTGACTCTAACCCTCCTGCCTCTAATTTATAAGGACCTTTATGAGTATAATGGGCCTATGCATAGTCCAGGATAATCTTCCTTCCTAAAGATCCTTAACTTAATTATATTCACAAAGTCCCTTCTGCCATGCAGATTTTGGGGATTAGGATGTGGACATCTTTGGGAGGTCATTCTACCCACCACTGTGTGCATAAAATATTATAACTTCTAAATCAACATTAAGATATCGACATTCTTGAAAAAACAATACTCTTATGTGGAATCAATTTCTTTATATGGATATTGAAATCTGTAGAGGAAAAATATGACAGGATAATACTATATGCCAGTTGTTTTTAAAATATACTTCATATTTGATTAGTAAATCAAATACCTGGAAACAGTCCCCCAATATGGAAGCGTGTGTTTTCACTTACAGAGTAGTATATAAAAATTTAAATTGTGAAAAACTGTTTTAAGTTGAATGTACACTGTGGAATGTGTTCAGGTAAAATTGGCATTTATGAGTCTCTTGCTAACTGCTACTACAACGATCAGCTGTGACCTCGTTAGTAAAAGGAACAGTAAGAAAGGCAAGTGTGTGTTATTAAACTGGTTTCCAATCTAATGGGGTCCTAGTGCATGAGGAGTTTAGGAAATGTTGTGCCACCAAAATCAATTGAGGGAAGACAAAGCACGATTTTTGCCTCTTGTTCAAGCACTGTCTCATCCCATGTTTTTGAAGTTACTTTCAATAACATCTAGCAATTGGGCAGCCTAAAATGACATTTTTTTAAGACTTTGAGTCAAATAACTTCACTGTTTAAAGACCTAAAGCAAAAAAATGTTGTTTTTTTTTTAATTTCACCCCCTCATTCTCAATGACACACAAAGAACTATTGTACTTGTCTTTGAAGGTAATTCTACTCTTGAATATTTTAAAATTGTGTATTGTCTCTATGTAGTTTTCCCTTGGTTTTATTAACTGCATCCGAGAATAAAGAAAATGCTTTATGTAAATATATGTTATTTCAGTGGTATACTGGAGCTCCTGAGAGTTGATTTTGTCCGCATCTCCTCCTAGCTCTGAGTTCAGTGACATAATGTTAGTAGTTTGAAATGGACCATGGTGGGAGTATTTGCACCACATAATCGGCAAACACTACAGATCACGGCTTTTTCTTTCCCAGAAAGCTGATTATTAAACATTTACTAGCATTTCTGTACATACACACATACTCAGTGCTAATTGGGTGAAGGATTTAAAGCACATTCCCATTAATCATGGCTCATTAGAAGCCAATATGATTTCTATTAAGTGACATAATATGACGTATTTTGAAAAGTTTAATCTTTCCCAGATCTGTGATGCTGTATTATAGTTTATTAATTTTATCCCACAATTAAAAGACAAAGATAATATAGGAAAGTAAATTTCTATGTTTTAACATATACTGTCGATATCATGTAACCCTGATGTGATGTGTTCAGAAGGGCACATAACTGCTGGAATACTCTTGCCGAAAATACATAACCTTAATCTAATCATTAGAAAATGTCAGACAAACCCAAACTGAGTGTCAGAATTAAGATTGTAGGTGAAATTTTGCATTTTATAAAACTAATGATCAGTACTCTTTTTAAAAAGTGTTAAGGCATTGAAAGACAAAGGAAGACTGAGGAATTGTCACACACTGGAAATTAAGGAGACAGGACGCTAAATGGAATGTGGGGTTCTGGATTAAATCATGATCTAGGAAAAGGACATTAGCGTAGAAATGGACGAAATTCAAATAAGGTCATAGATTAATAAATAGCATTATATGAATGTTAATTTTTTTGCTTCAATAATTGTTCTATGTTTATGTGAAATAATAACATTTGGAGAAATTGGGGAAAGGATATACAAAACTTTCTATACTCATTTTGCAACTTTTCCTCTGACATTATCTCAGAATACGAAGTTAAAAATACAAAATGTTTTTAAAAAAGAATATATGCTTTGGAAGTAGGCAACTCTGGTTTTATGATTTTGGAAAAAATATTTACATTAGTTTGGTATTTAAATTTAAGTGCACTTTTCTCCACCTATGTGGTAGAAGTGATAACTGGGTTTATTTTGCAGAGTGGTAACAATCTAATGAGATAATGTTTTCTAAATCTCCTAAAACAGTACTGACACATAGTACACACTGAATAAACCATCATGAATGAAGCTTTATATAAGAAATCTGTAACAATTCTTTGACAATTATAAGGTTCTGAATGTCCTTACATTGCTCCTCCAAGTCCTTAAACATGTATGGCTTATGAAGAACCAAAACAATGAATTTCCAAAAGATGCAATTAAAAGCTTTCATCAAACTTTTATTGCATAAGGGCCACAGTCTTAGATCTAAAAGAGAGAAAAGAGTGTAAGGAGTTCTAAGGCTAGACTAAACCGGCCTACTGTAGTACGAACTGTATACTGGGATTTGATAATGCAAACTGAGTGTCATGGCCTTGCCATTAAACTCTGGAGACACAGATTTAATAATTTTCTGAATTGGATGACACAGTTGCCTGGCATCTCCTGTATGAAATTTCCCAATGTTGTACAATCATATCTTCCTGTGCAAATACCAAATATATGGAAGTTTAATTTAATCGTGTATATTTGGAAGTGAGATATGCTTCTAGGTGTACCAGAGATATTCTTTGATGACAAATAATATGTATTTCCTAATAGGTTTTGACCCTTGTGGGTCAAATGTCCAAACTAATGCTGCCCAAGACCTGTGGTCCCTGTTGTTTTCTCTGGATATATGTATATATATGTGTACATATGTCTGTATGAAAAAATTTATATATGTATTATATATAATAATCCCAATTTTGTACAAATGTAAGAAGCCACTGAAGATAGCTAAGCCAAAGCCACATTAAATACATATGGACACCATCATCAATAAATGTCAAAATTTTTCTTATCGGTAATAGAAAATTAATTTAAATAATTAAGAAAGATCACCTTTTTTATTATTCTAAGCAGTCTATGTTCATTTTTCCTTATTTGGATTGATCATAACTTCCAAATATTATGACCAGGCAACTTGAAGATGTGCACTGCTCTTGAAATGTGTGTAAATTATTTTAATAAAAATTTCACCTGCAGACAAGACCATCTACTCCCATTCTCTGTAATTTCATTATTAAAGCAAAACTTACATCACTTTGATACTAACCTAATGACAGAACAATAATCAAATGGCCCAACATCAGTAATACGAAAACACAAAATCATGAATAATCTTTTCACAATTGCCAGAAGGAATCTGAGAAGCAAAACTCAATGAATTGTCTTAATTGTATCAGAAAGCTCCATGCATGTGGTTAGGTCTAAAAACACAGGTTTCTAATTCTCAGTCGAGAATATATTTTACCAGGCCATTCTCTACCCAGGCTTGTAGAAAGCAGTCTGAAAAGGGAACAACCACAGGTTCTAAGAACAGCTTTCAACTATGGAATCCAGACTTGGCTATTCATCTTTGTGGCGAGGAAGGAAAGAAAATTCTCAAGCACCTTCAGGGGCTTTATAGGTGCTCTTGCTTCAACTCAGTATTTCTGGTCTTCATAAAACAAGAGCACTGAGAATGACACAGTGAAGTAGTCAGTTTATTCCAAATGCTGAAGTGCTTACTCTACCTTGCATTTTATAAGTTGACAATTTTGGAGCCGTTTGAACTATTCATTGGCTCAGTGGAGCAATATTTTTTTAAAGTTATTTCTGACCGTAACAGACACTTTTAGACCTGCAGTGATGAGCAAGCCCCAGAGGCAAAATACAATAAAGATTTAAGGGCTGTTCAGCAAAGCACTGTGGCTTCTTTGTGGAGGAGCTGAATGGAAGTGGGAGGGCTGGCCTGGTATGTGATTATTTCTGACAATGCTGTTGTTTGTTTTATTTTCATTTTATGCCAGCACTTTGAGGCACTGGAAAGTATGATCCAAAGAAAGATAAGCTTTCATCTAAGATGTGAAAGTTTTTTGTTTTGGGTCCGTTGTTCTTTTTTGACTTGGTAAACAAATGGTGTTTGAAGCAGATGAAATATCCAGAAATGGAATTCAAATTACCTCCATCATGCCTCGCACCCGCCCTTTGTGATTGGCTTTCTGTCCATTTTTAAAAAACAGATGAGACACATTGAATTCTATATTTCTATTATTTTGGCTAAGTAAAGAAAACTCAGTTTATGCCATTGTTTATTCTATGTGATAAAGAAAATGTAATCTGTTTCTTATCATAAAACTCTGAATTTACTACGGTGTTATCAGTTATCAGAAGTGTGTTTGCTGTCTCTGGAGATTTCCGTCATGGAAGTGCTAGTGTTATCCATGTTGGTATTTTACTTTACTAGATATATAAGCTGGATTATAAACAACTCACTTTAGCTTTCATTCGAGAACCATAGAGTTTTACTGGGTCTCAGACTTAGCCAGATATTCTTTTATGCATGTGTTTAGCAGATCCCTTTCTCAGTGACAGCAATTAATGTGAATTTTCTTATATTCTTCACTCAAGAGTATTAATTTTTAAAAAAGAAAAGAAAGAGAAAATCACATGCATTTTTATATTGTACATAAACACACTATAATATACACCCTTTTGTATGTATAAATGTACTATATATGTATTAATATGTGTATATGCACATATGTACACATATACACACATACATACTGGTTAGCATGTTTATGTATTCATATGAGTATCTACACACATACATACATCCTTTCATCACATTTATTGATGATCGTATGGACTATGGCACCCTGACAATTGGCTGCTTGCATCACATTACTGAAGATGTGTTAATGTGACCGACCATTCACTGGCAAATATGGATGTGGAGGCAAAGAACTGCAGGAGCTCTACAGTCACAAAGGAACCTTTGTCCATCACATCCTTTCTCCTCTGAAGCTTCAGCCTTTCCTTGTCTCTTAGCTTCTTCCTCTTGTCAGCCCAGAGGAATACTCAACTCTAGCCTACCTATCTTTGGAGAAAAAAAAAAAATGTATTTTCTTCTTGACATTTTGGTGTCCTACTAATCTCAAGGATTCCTGTCTATTTTTTAATTCTCTTTACAATTAAGCTTTTGGAAAGAATGGTCCACATCTACTAATTTCTCACCTCCTTTTCAATCTTAACTCCATATAATCTGATTTCTGTCTCTACCAATCTTTTGAAACTACCTATTTTCAAAGTGGCTTCTGGCACCACCCATATACTAATGACTCCCAAAGGACCTCACTTAAATCCATAGGTGAGGGATTATTTCTCATTGTACTTAACCTATCAGCAGCGTTTGACAGAGTCACTTCCTTTTTCTTGCAATACTTTCTTCCCTTCACTTTTGGAAGGTTATACTCTCCTGGGTTTCCTCCTGCTTCTTTACTTGTTTCTTCTCAGTCTCCTTGACACGTTACTTTTCACCTCCTAGATTTCTCAACTGATGAATGTCCCAGAGCTCAATCAGTGGGCATTGTTTCTTTTATATCTACACTATCCTTGGTGATCCCACCTTATAACAATGCTTTAAATATCACCTAAACACTCTTATCTGAACGAAAAAGACACCTGCACCCGAATGTTTATAGCAGCGCAATTCACAATTGCAAAGGTGTGGAAACAGCCCAAGTGCCCATCAATACATGAGTGGATTAGTAAAATGTGGTATATGTATACCATGGAGTACTATTCAGCTTTAAGAAACAATAGTGATATAGCACCTCTTGTATACTCCTGGATAGGGTTGGAACGCATTC
>RJWJ010012582.1:0-41739 GCA_004363605.1 Indri indri | reverse complement strand
TGGTGATTCCTCAAAGTACTAAAAATCAACCTACCATTTGATCCAGCAATCCCACTACTGGGTATTTACCCAAAGGAAAACAAGTCATTTTATCAAAAAGACACCTGCACTCGAATGTTTATTGCAGTACAATTTGCAATTGCAAAGATTTGGAAACAACCCAAGTACCCATCATTCATGAGTGGATTAACAAAATGTGGCATATGTCTACTGTGGAATAGTACTCAGCCACGAAGAAGGATCAATTAAGTCCTTTTGCAGCAATTTGGATGGAACTGGAGACCATTATCATAAGTGAAGTCTCTAAAGAATGGAAAAACAAACACCACATGTACTCACTATTAAATTGGAACTAATTGATGAGCACACATGTGCACAGAGGGAAGTAAAACTTGGGAAATCAAGCAGGGGAGGGGAGGTGGCGGTTGGCGAAAACCTACCTAATGGGTACAATGAACGCTACCCGGGTCGTGGGCACACTCATAACCCTGACTCAAGCATAACAAAATTGATACAAGTAACCAAAAACATTTGTACTCCTGTAATATTTTGAAATAATAATGATTAAAAAACGACACTTAGACAAGAAAAAATTAGATGAGACTGTGGCATGGAACTGTCTGAATAATGCCAGGAAATATCAAAGACATTTTAGATATGTTCAGAGAAAAAAAAATTTGGGTACAAAGAGGACTGTAGCTTGGAGCCAGTGACATAGAAAAAGCAAAACATCTCTGTATCTATTTTGCCCTTGTCTTCTCTGACAAGGAGAATAATTCTCAAACTGAAAAGGGTAAAAATAAATGTGGCTTCAATGTAGCTGCAACAAGGCTTCAGGTGGCCTGGTGAAGGAGCTGACAAGGAGCACCTGGCAACTCTGAAGTTTGACGTTGTGTGCGTACCCCCGGCCGTCAGGGACCTGACAGGAGGAGATGAACTGAGTTCGGTCCTACCCTTGAGGGGCACCCGGGGCACGGGAGGGGCCAGGGTGGAAGGGGGCATGCGAATATTCTGATTTTCAAAAGAAGCAATGAGGAAGGCAGAATTTATTGTACGAGGATTGGTGAGCTTGATTTCAATCTTGAGCAAATTCCATAATAAATTTTTAAAGGGTCTGTAAATATGTAGGACAGGATTTCATGGCAGGGAGCCGTGAGTGATGCTGGATTAATTCAATTCCTTTGCTAAAGGGATTATGAGACTGAAAGACCAAGAGAATTCAGGAGGAGCGTGCTCTCCACACCAGGAAACCGTTTACTGCGTAGGCTTTGTGGGTGTCTTGGAGTCAGGGGAAGAGTCGCAACTGCTTCCCAGGGAGATGCGCTCCATCGGGTGCTTACTCCAGGACTGAGTGTGTGCCCGAGGTGAAGGAGCACCCCGTGGTTTCCATCTTCCTCCTCTTCCTTCAGCCACAGATCACCCTGCCACTTTGCCAGCCACCCAGCTGGAGGATGCATGTTCTGGCTCCCTGCAGTGGGTGAGACCATGTGACAAAGTCACAGTCAACAGGGTGTAAAAGGGAGTCATGTGAGCAAACTCCCTGTCACATCCTTAGACAGGGAAATGTTTGCTCTTCACCTCCTCTTTCCACGGTGGGAACACGTAGGTGATCAGGTGAGCCATCTTTGACCCAGCACATGGCACGACACGGACAGACAGAAGGAACCTGGCCACCGAGTGCTTTCATGGAGAGAGGTGTTCCTTGCACCGGGATTACCTTTCTCCTCCCTGAACTATTTACAGTAGACCTTCCTTACCTGCAGTTCCCCTCTCTGAGGTTTCAGGTACCATGGTGAACTGTGGTTGGAAAATATTAAATGGAAAGTTGCAGAAATAAGCAATTGATAGGTTTTAAATTGTGCACTCTTCTGGGTTACATGATGAAATCTTGCAGTGTCCGATTCCATCCTGCCTGGGATGTGAATCATCCCTTCGTCCAGTGTATTCACGCTGTCGCGCTCCCTGCCTGTGAGTCACCTAGCAGCTGTCTCGGTTGTCAGGTCGACTGTCGCAAGATCGCAGTGCTTGTGTTCAAGTAACCCTTATTGTACTTAACGATGACCCCAGTGTGCCAGAGTAGTGATGCTGGCAACTAGGATATGCCAAAGGGAAGCCAGATATGAGCCAAAGAGAAGTTGTTAACCTCTTAGTGGGACTAATTATTCAATTAAACTTTATCAAAGTTACATATAGGAGGAACCTATCCCCAAAGACAAGGAGAACTTTTGTATTTGAAGAGAAAAAACTCCTTATTTGTTTGAGCCACTAAATCATATTGTTAAAACAGCTTTGCTTGTACATGTGCTAAATCAAGTGTCTTAGAAACTTTCAGAAATCAGGATTATTATAAATAAGTAAACCAATTCGCATATACTGAATGAATATACATGCAAAATATATTGATATTAACTTTCCGAGTTATCTGCTGTAAGACCATAAGGCTTTGCCTTATTTATATATTTTTAATGGTTTGGTGTAGAAGTTAAAACAATGCATGATGGATAATAGAATTAGAATACAAAAAAAAGAGTTCAAAAATTTGGAGCAATAAGCTTAATTAGATCTATTCACTTTAAAAGAAACAGAAAGTTCTATTCATTGATACAAATAAAGTACATCACAAGCAAAGAAGGAAGAAATACTATGTGACAACAGACATTTCAACAACAACAGTAACGATATCACTGCAAATCCTCAAAACAAGTCCAAAATGGAATTTGGCTATTGGGAAGGGAAAAAAAGAGCATTTGGCCTTCATTAGCGGAAGGATCCTGTCTAGAACAATTGAAAGGATGTTTCTCAATTTGCGCTGGGATTTAGATTTCAGAAGAGACATGAATGTCAAAAACAAACCAACCCCGGAATATAGTCACGGGTCTATGAAAATGGAATAAAATGTCCCAAAGATAGGGATTTCCTCATTCCCCAACTGAGGAGTCATCTCGAAGCTCCTTGGTGCTAAAGGGTGGTGCTGATGACTCCATCAGAGATGGGGACCGGCCAGTCCAGGCTTAGGCTGCAGCCCTGAGAGTCTAGTCCTCAAGCACAGAGCAGGAAGGAACTGGAGGAGAAGACATTTGAAGTCATTACCCTAACCCAGGCAGACACATTGTAAGCTACAATAGTATTTTCCCAGTGGGGTCATGGGCTGTATAGAGCTGTTCCTGTTATCTTTTCCTATCTGAGAAACTTACCCCAAAACCTAGTCCTTTAAAGCAACTATCATTTATATCTCGTAATGGGATGCTCAGTGGCATTTAGGTGGCTAGGACAGTATAGGGGGCCCAGGACAGCTTCACTCTCGCCTGACACCTCAGGGCAGATGCCCTGGGCCCCTCTTCAAGCGCTCTCTGAGCCTCCCTGCCCGGCCTCTGCAACAGCCGTCGGATTTCTTACGTAGCGGCTCAGCATCCAGCACCCCAAGGCAGAGCCGCGGTTCTCTCTCAGGCGGGTCTGCAAGTGGCTGGGCACCAGTCCATCCTCTGCTGTTTTCCAAGGCACACCCCAGCCAGCCCAGCTTCAAAAGGAGGGGAAATAGAAATCGCTTCCAAATGAAAGGAGTATAAAGGATTTGTGGCCGTATTTAATTTACCACAGAGGTCGGGAGAATGAACATTAAGAAAGAGTTATTAGCTTCGGGTGATTAAGAAATCTGGGGACTATTGAGAGAGTGGTTTCAGGAGAGTGTGAATTAAAAGTCACATCCCTAGATATTCTAGAAATAGAGCTAGTGGGAGTAGACTCTTCTTCTGAGGAGCAAGATTAGGCCATATTTTGTGTTCTTAAAGAATTATTAGAAATCTGAGAAGTAAACATCTGTTCAAGTAGGAAGGGGCTGGTGGGTTAGAATATTCTTGTATTAAAGCCATCCGGTTAAATTTTTGTTTGTACAGTTTTAAGAGTACACTGTATATTGTCATAGTCCAAAGGTTAGCACGGCTTCTATGGTAGAGAGATTACTGAGAAACCCCTGCTTTGATTCAGAAAATAAGTAAATTATCCTTCTTATTTTTTATATGAATTTGAAACACATGTATCCAAACATTCTAACAACATATAGGAAGCAATTGGTTTGATCCTGCAAGCCTTAGTGCAACATGATTATTTCTACACACAGTTTATGGTCAGAGACTAGATAGAAAAATACTGCTTGTATATTTTTTCAGCTGGAAATATGCATTTGTTATTTAACTGTTAGTCTTCTGAGGTGTATTAATTTTGTCCATAGAATCACAATATTTAAGAATGCTTTCACTGTTTTGCAGAAGCCTGTTTAGAGACATTCTTTCTACCATTGGTTATTTCTCTGCACATGCTAGCATCCAATAAAGACATTTATTTTAGGTGCAATCAATGTTTCATCCTTACAAATTTTTGAAAATTTTTTTATTTTCTTGGTATAATGTTGTGAATTTGTCTCAAACCCAGCATTGGAAATAGGAAATTCCAGAATACAATCAGGGCCTCTGAGGCGGCCAAACAATTGACACTTTTTCCTTGAGAGAAAGTTGACCCACGACAGGGAAACTTCTTGTATTTGGGAAAAAAGATCAGATTGGCATGGAGATGTGTACGACATTTCTTATTTTATACAATCAAAGCTGACAGCTCTCCAAAGAGTTGAAGGTAAACCTAACAGGATATTGACTTTTATTATTATTATTATTATTTTATTATTATTTTTAATTCATCCAAAGTTAATCTTGATAATTATTTTCACTCCTTAAAGAAAAGATGATAGTAACAGAGAAGCTACTGCAGACGCCAGGGGGGATGTGTGGCTGTTCCCATTGGCGCAGAAAGACTCAATTTGAAGTCGTGTTTGCACGAAGTTGTTATTTCAGAAGTGCAAGAGCTAGTACTTGAATCTGACGTGTTAATTTGTTAAACTAAACACTTTGTTTTTTTACACAAAGATTTTCTTTTGCGGGGCTCTAGTTTCATAGCCATAGATTTTTTCCACATTGCATACTAATCGCATCCCTAAAGTGATGACCTTCTTTTTCTCTCAGATACTCAGACACAAAGGTGCAAAGGAAAAGTGGCTCATCGGCTATGTTCAGATTGCCCGGCCTGGAGAGACCCATGCAGATAAGAATGAGGGAAGCAACAAGAAGTTGAAACTTTCTAATCCCGAAAAAGGGAACTTGGTAACACAAATGCTGAATAGTATTGTCTGTTTTAAGACTGCTTTCTGTTTCTGTGGCTGCTGGATTTAGCAGGCTTCCTGGGTTGCAGAATCAGTAATGCCATGCAGAATAAAGCCTCTATATCTCATGAGAGGGTAAAAGGGTGAATATATGAGGTGAGAGGTGGGGCTGGAGCTCACAGTGGAGAGAAGAAATCTGTTCCTGGCATTTTAATGTAGTCCGATTAACTAAATGGATGGTTCTGCTTTCATGGTTGGCTTATAAGTAGTCCTGGAAATAATGTCATATAATGAGTGGTCAACAAACATTTGTTGAATTGACCCGAATGGAAAACATTATTAATAAACATAACTTGGGTGGTCTTATTGGCTACTGCTCAATTCATTATGTATCACAGACAGTCACTGTACGAGATCCTTGCCCAAATACTAGTCACTTATAGAAGCTGAACTGTTTGGTTCAGAAAAAATTGCTACTAACGTCTGCAATATATTTTAATTACAGAAAGTGCTTTTACGTACTTTGTATCATTCAAAATAAAAGTACATCATTAAAGTCAGCATTATAAAAAGAAAATCACACCATTCCTTTAACTATATGAAGGAGTTTGTGCAAGACTAATGATCCCACTGAAAACAACTAGAAAATGCAGCAAAATACAAATAAAACAAGTTAATTGGTAGCTCAACATCCTTGTCGGCATTTGTATTACAAGTTGTTTGGATTTTACCCATCTTCATAGAGGTTTATCTCGTCGTTATAATTTGCAATTTTTCTAACAACATGATTTTGAACATCTTATATGTTTGTCATTTGTATATCTTCTTAGGTGCAATGTCTGCACAGGTCTTTTGTCTATTTTTTAATTGAGGTGTTTGTTTTCTTATTGTTGAGTTTTAAATATTCTTTGTGTATTTCGAATACGAGTGCTTTTGCAGAGAGGTATTTGGTAAATATTTTCCCCCAGTCTGTGGCTTGTCTTTACATTTTCTTAGTAGTGTCTTTTGCAGAATAAAAGTTTTCAATTGTAATAAGTGAAAACGAATTATCATTTTTTCATGGATTATGCTTCAGTTATATCTAAAACCTCATCAACAATCATAATAACACCTAGATTTTCTCCTTTTATCTTCTAGAAGTTCATAGTTGTGTGTTTTACATTTAAATATATTATCCATTCTGAGTAAATATTTGTGAAAAATGTAAGGTCTATGTCTAGATTTCTTTTTTTTTTTTTTGCATATGGATGTCCAGTTGTTCCAATGCCATTAGTTGAAAAGACTATCCTTTCTCTACTGATGGGTCTTTTCCCCTTGGCCAAAGATCAGGTGGCTACATCCATCTGGGTCTGTTTTTGGACTCCCTGTTCCGTCCCGTTGATCTCCTTGTGAAAGAAGTTTCATGAATGCCGCACTGTTTTGATCACTGTAACCCGATAGTAAGTGTCGAAGTTGGGCAGTGTGAGTTTTCCAACTTTATTCTTCTTCAGTTTTGTGTTGACGATTCTGGGTCTTTTGCCTCTCCACGTAAATTTTGGAATCAGTTTGTTGATATCCACAAAATAGCCTGGTGGGATTTTGGTTGAGATTTCATTGAATCTATATATCACATCAGGGAAAATTGGCAACAGGATTGAATCTTTTTATCCATGTACATGGAATAGTGCCCCATTTATTTAGTTCTTCTTTAATTTATTTTCTCAGAGTTTTTGTAGTTATCCTTATATAGATCCTACCTATATTTTGTTAGGTTTATACCTAAGTATTTCACTTTTTTTTAGTTCTAGCATAAATGGTATTGTGTTTTACATTTTAAATTCCACTTGTTCATTGCTGGTACATAGGAACACAATAGACTTGTGTATTAACCTGTACACCACAATCTTTCTATGATTGTTTATGGGTTCCAGGAGGTTTTTTTTTTTTTAACTTTTTAAGGATTTTCTACATAGAAAATAATGACCTCATCATCTGTGAGTAGACACTTTTACTTCTTCCTTACCAATCTGTATGCTTTTCATTTCCTTTTTCTCTTACTGCGTTAGCTAATACCACCAGCAAGCGTGGTGAGAGGAGATCCGTGCCTTGCTTCTGACCTCAGCGGAAGCATTTGCTGCCTCACCATTAAGAATAATATTATCTGCTGGTTTTTGCAGCTGTTCCTTATCAAGTGGAAGTTTCCCTCTATTCTTCATTTGCTGAGAGATTTTAATCGTATGCCTGTTGAATTTTGTCAAATGCGTTTTTCGCACTAACGTGATCTGTGGTTTTTCTGCCTCAGCCTGTTGGTGTCATGGGTCGCACTGACTGACTTCAGTTGCTGAACTGGACTTGCACACCCGAAATAAACCCCGATCGGTCATGGTATGTAATTCTCTTCATACGTGGTTAGATTTGATTTGCTAATATTTTGGTCAGGACTTTTGCATCTGTGTTCATTAGCAATGATGTCTGTCGTCAAAGGAAGCCACGAGCCAGCCGGGATTCAGGCAGTGAGGAAGGAGCCCCCGCCCCTCTGCAGGGGACAGCAAAGTCACGTGGCACCGGGGCACAAACACAGATGGGGGGGCATTACCGTCTATTTGTTTAAAGTAATTATGTCAGAATCCAAACAGTAATTTTATTTGAATCTGACAAAAATGACTCTAGAATTCATCTTAAATAGTTAAAACTAAAATATTTTAAAAATTTTAAAAAGCGTTATGAGGAAATCATGCTCTTTTGTTATTAAAATTTATGAAATAATTATGAAAATGATGTGTTATGGGAGTAAACAGGCAGCGACTAGAGGAGACAGATAACTCAGAGGTAGGGTACAATTTATGTAAAAACTTAAGATATAAATATTTTAGGGAAAGTAACCCATATCAGTGGGTAGGTGAATTACACAATACTGTTGAGAAATTTGATGGATATTAAGAAAACAATTCAGATCTTCACAAAATACTATATAACAAACTGGATTCTAGATACATTAAAAAAGTTAAATAAATCTAAAAAAGTAACTATGCATTTTATCTCTTGATGTTGAAAAGTTTTCTAAGCTTAAAAACAATAGAATAGATACAGAAAAAGGTATATATTGACTACCTAAAAATATAAAAACATGCATATACTAAAAGAATAAAAATTGAATGAAACTTGAAATATTTAATACTAGCAAAGGAGCAATAACTGTACTATATAAAGAAATTATGCAATCAACTAGAAAAAACATTTTAAAACATGGTAGATAAATGGATGGAGCACATGGAAAATCCCCACATACTACTAACAAATATATGAGCAAAATTCAATAATAATAATCATATTATAACGTACAATTTTACAAGTATTTCTAAAAACTGATCACAGAATGCTGGTGAATGTCTGGTAAATCATTGTCAAACATTGCTGGGCAGAAAAAAAGATGTTTCAGTTCTGCTGGAAAACAATTTGACAACGTGTATCAACAGCCTTCAACCTAGGATCTTGTGACCTAATTTTGCTTTTTCTATTTTATTTATTTCTATAAATCCTAGGAAATTACCCAAAAATATGGAAAAAAATTTACAGATAATAATGCTCACAATGGCAATAAAACCCATTGAAAACTATTTAAGTGGTCAAAATAGCAGAGCATGGGTAACAAACCAGGGCACGTGATAGAATACTATGTTGTCACCTCCCGTATTTACAAAGCATCGTTTATAATTTGAGAAGATTCCGGCGACCAAAGTCCAGCTGCTGCATAGGGATAGAGGGTGTGCTTCCTGCCCTGTCTTTGTCTCCCGCCTGGCTTCCCTGTTGTCCGACATGACCATGGGTGATTCTAGAGCAAGAAGAACATGCTTAGGTTTTGGGAAGAATGAAGCAAGCCCCCGGGGTGGTCCGTGTGGGTTGGTGTGTTCTCCAGGTCAGGCAGGTTGGACACGGGAGGACCATCCTGCCCCAAGGGCTCCTGCATGTCTCCAGGGTCAGGGACAGAGCCCGCCATGGGCTGCCACTGGCACTGATTACCAGGGGGTTTATTGGCACTAAATGCTTGGGATTATTTCATTGAATCACAGTGATCGAGGCATCATTTTGAGAGCTGCACTAAAATACCACGTTGGGTTCTCACTCGTCGCCATGGGAGCGGTGGGCTTCCCTGTGATGTGTGTGGCTGAATATGGGCCTGTTGAGGCTGATATAGCAGTCATTCTTCCCTCTGGACCTTTGATCTGTTGAAAGGTGACTACAAAGCCAAAGCCAAGGGCCCGATGCAAGGAGAGAGGCTCAGTGTGGGCGCGTGTGGAAGGGGGTCCCAGAGGCCGCTTTGCAGAGCGTGTAACAGCTAATTGGGCCTGTTAGGGTCAGCAATTAGCTTGGAGCTATTCAGAACTTCCGACAGGGCCACCTTTATCTGTAAACCAGTTCTTCACTGAACAATATGCCGCAGCCAGCCAGGGAGACATCCCGCGCAGCTCAAAGCAGGAGAAGCGTGTCAGGCAGACAGTGCTTTCCCTGGGCTGTGGAATTATTGTATCATCCTCATAAGTCGAGCCCGGAGATTTCCTGGGATGCATCAGGGCAATATGTGTCAATCCCCAAATGAGAGAAACATCATTTTCTTTTGTCTCCATCACTAAGTTGTTTTTTGAACTAAAAATTACCTACTGGAAAACTAAGGGTGATATTTTTTTCAGTGAAAAGAATATGAAAATATTTCACTTCAAAAATAATCTACCAGTGTTGTTTTAAAGGTTAATAAGAGGGAAGTTGGGAAAATAAAACTTGGAAAAGTCATATCTGGGCAGTCTAAATATTTTCCTCCTGCTTCTGATGGTTAAGAAGAGAATCCTGCACCTTCGTGTCTCTCCGTCAACCTCTTTCCAGTCCTTATTATTTGCACTTACAGTCCAAGAAAGGAAACCGTTGTCCTCTTCAAAATAACCCTTTCCCCCTCTAAAAAACTAGCCTTTTACAAAGTTACCTTTCTCATGCTTCATGGATAAGTTGTAGCTACATTTTTAAATTTATTTTTATTTCATTTTCTTCAGTTATTTATTTTTTATTTTTATTTATTTATTTGTTTTTTGGTGTGGGTGGTGGATCGGCTCATCCCCACCAGACTGGTCTCCCAGAGGAAGGAGCCCCTTGTCCTTGGAAGCCTGGTCGCCACCTGGGGTCCTTCCATATGACCTTGGAGCTCGGTGCTGTGGGTCGGCCCCAGCGGGGCCCCTGCCCGCCTCTGCCCAGGGACTCTCGCCTGGTTCCATCCTTCCCCGAGACGCCCCTCGGCGTGTCTGTGGCTGACAGCTCTATAATTTCAGCATTATTTTAATACAACGTAAGTGCCTTATGTATTTATGCGGCTTCATTTTCCATCAGCTTTTTAGGATACTTGATTTTTACTTGTCTCTGCTGGTATCAGTCATTTGCTCCCTTTCTTTTTTTTCTATTTTTTTTTTTTTCCTGTTGTCCCCTCAGCTGTTCCCCATCCTTGATGGGAAAATGCAAGTCACTCCCACGGAATGCCTGCTGGTCTCCCAGCCCTTCTCGGTGAGGAAGCCCGTGGTGCAAGAGTCAGACATTTGGGCTTCCACGGGCCCCGCTAGTCAAGCTGCCTGGCCTGGTGACCACACAGGATTGGGGCTGAGTTAGCTTTGCCAATGCCCTGTGGGCAGGGGAAGCCGGGTATGAGCGCCCGGTGGGGTTCAGGGGTCTCCTCCAAGAGCGTAAGAGCAAATTGACTGATGAGGTCTACGAATATGTTCATTCTCTCCTGTGACAGCCCCTCCCTGAGGGGTGTCATCACCCAGGGGAGAGGGCTGTGAGGGTAGGAAGCAGATTTAATGGGTGAATTTACTTGCAATGAAGAAAGTTTTCTGTGTGTCACCAATTTTGCACCAAGAAACTAGCATTTCCTATCCTGCAAAAAGCTTACAGGTTTTTTTGGTGATCGCGTTTCTGCACTGTTGAGCTGACAGCTAAAATCTGTCCCCCGCCTATGTGTGATGTCGGCTGCGGGCCAGCCTGGCAGTCAAAGACAGGGGAGAAAGAAACAGCCAGGGCAAAAAATGAGGCATTTTATGATTGTGACCAGCCCAGCTGAAACTGTGTGTCATGTGTCAAAAACCCCACGGCCTGGCAGATCTCCGTGGACGTGGCTTTGCGCCCACGACACATCCAAAGGCTTGTGGGATGCCAGCCCACACCTGTAGCTCTCCCAGCTGACACGCCACCAGAGAGCGGGAACGGGCCTTTCTGAGGCTGAGACTGTGGCGACACCAGGAAACCGGCTGAATCGTAGACAGTCAGGTCCACCAAGAGTTACTTCTACAGTCTGGATTCGATTAGGGTATGCAGGCAGGTGCAAACTGACAGACGGGCAACTCTCTCCCGTCTCGTGGCTGTTCCCTTGTTTACTGCGCTTTTCAGACTCCAGGGAAGACTCTGTAAAGGCGCCTGCGTGGCGTGTCCTAAGCAGCAGGCCTGCCAGGCACCTCCCTGTCACTCCTACAGGGAGGGAGGTGGCAGGAAGGGACGGGAAAGCATGAGGCACAAAGAGAAGGACCCACGGTGAAAACGAAACCTGGAGCGCAGTGGTGCCAGTCTGAAAGGTTACAGTCACCACGATCGGTGAACTCCGCTTTACTCTTACGATTGTAAAGTAAAACGTTAGACGGCTTTCGTGACTGTAGGAGAACTGATTACTGCCAAGCTATTTCCATTTATTTCCTATTCTTCTAAGTAAAAACTTTTAATAAATATGATGCACTTAAAAGAACCAACATGTTTTTGGCTCGGATTTGTGGACGGTAAATGTTTAAAAACACAGAACTTTTATTGATCAAATAGAGAAAAATAACCGGAGAGAAAGTTTCCACTCTTTAAATACTCAGAGCACACAGGGGAAGAACAGAGAGCCCGGGGCTCCGGGTCCGGAGCGGCGGGGGGCCCAGTTCCTGCTGAAAGGCGAAATGAGAACGTGTAGACGCTGTCCCCACGAGATTCCAAACTGCAGGGACACAGGGGCAGAGTCCACGGCCGCACTGGCCGCTTGGCGCTGTGTGGGGAACGGCGAGAACTCACTTCCCGGCAGTTCACCGCGGCACCTGCTTCTGCCGCCTGACCACAGCAACGGTGGCTCGAAACGGTCACTGTGCGTCCTGATCCAATCTGTCCCCTAGGCCAGGAGCCAGGAGAATGAGTCTGTGCACAACACAGTCTCTTGACAGGATAAACACAGCCCACTGACGCTAAGTCCTCCCTACACACGACGGCAAGAGACGCACGTATTTAGAATATTTTCTCTGAAGTGTACCACTTTTAGACTTTTATCAATTACGGTCACTTCTGCCATTGTCTGGTCCCTTGTTATATTTATGATAAAAACCTTATATAATATATATGCATATATATATATACCTGCATCTCTATGTATGTGTATGCGTATGTGTATATATACATTTATTTAATTCTGAATTAAATTAATTTTATTTTGAGCATTTTAAGCATTCTAGATTTGTTTTTAAAATGCCAATTTGAAAAAAGATGCAATTTAGTAATCATTTTTTTAATCGTGATTTTTTTTTATTTCCCAGGACCTTTGATTTATAAGATTTTTATGTATTAAAGTTGATAATAAATTTGTAAAAATTTTTTCAACATTTTTGCATTTGCTATTGACATTCTATTTTTGTTTACGATGGGTTTTTTTTGGTGAGAGAAGCTAATTAAAAACCTTGCAACCAAATGTTTATACTATTTTATTATTTCCTCCTTTGCTTTTATGCTAAAAAGCTCTTTTCTACTCTGAAATCTTCCAGCTGTTTTAAGTTGTTATATCTTTCTTTTCTTGGTTTACAATGAACTATGTAGTCCTTTGGCTTATTACGGTGTATGGTTTGGGAGAGGTACAAACTACTTTTACTCCCCTATGTAATTAACTAATTATCTCTTCAAAGACGAGAGCCTTATTTAACGCTAAGGGATATGGAGAATCCGTTCTGTCCCGTCAGTGCACCTGACCAGCCTTAAGTCTATTCATTGACGTCTGGCAAAGTTGGCTGTAGGCCGCCCCCATGCTCTTGTTTTTCAAACTATCCTATATATTTTTACCAGTTTATTAGTCTCCAGGTAATTTAGAATTTTGATTGTCTTTGCTTTAATTTGTGGAGAAATGGTATCTTCTTTTATTCACTCATCCCCTAGAGAAATATGAACTGTGTGTTTTACTTATTCAAGATTTTATGTTTCAGAGTTTTTCAAAACCCTGAAAATTTTTAAAAATTTGTGTTTTATTTCTTGGTAGCATATGTTTTGGTTGAAATTGTGACAGGGATTTTTTTTTTCCACTTATATCTTCTGCTAAGATTTTTGTGGCATGAGGGAAAGATTTATTTTTTATACATTTATTTTATAATTTGCCACCTTACTGAACCCATTCATTACCCGTAAACTCTTTTTCCCCTTTTTATATTTCATTGATATCCTGGAATTTATTTATTGAACAAATATGTAGTAAGTAACTGTCTCAACAAATGGATATTTATATTAATTCTCATGGTAATTTTATTTGATCAAATCCACTAGTTGTATCTCATTGCTTTTCACCGTGTTAAACCGTTAGTAAAGTTTCTATAGCACTGTTAAATAAACAGACGTCTAGTCCAGGGGCTTATTTTAAATGGACTGCCTCCGGTTTTGCCCTGTAGAGTATATAGACCACCTGATTGGTGTAATTATATTCCCAATATTAAAGAAATGTCTTTTCAGTCCTGTTTTAAAACAAGGCTTCTGGGAGAGAAGATGCCTTTAATCATGACATTGTATGATCTTTTGCTCTATTTGTGTCTTTATTTATAAGCTTGTTGTTTACCTTCCTGAACTAGAACAAAAGCTCCTTGAGAGCAGGGGATGAACTTGGTTCACTCCTAAATCCTCTGTACCTCGTAAGTGACTAAGAAATTAGAAATTTCATTGGCTCCAATATGCTGGGAAACACATCAGCAAGCATGAGAACTTCCTGTTCTCACAGGAGAAAAAAATCTGTAGTTAGAGACAGCTTCCAAATTATTTCTTTAATGATCATTTCAATTTTACTATGTGAAGATTTTCTCTTGATTTGTAAGTCAACTTTGGTAATTTTCTTCTGGAGAACAATTCATTTTATAATAAACCTCATCATTGTTAATGTAAAAATTTTAAAAATTATTCTTAATGATTCAAAATATTTATCTATAGTAAGGACTCCTTTCTTAATACTAATTTGCTATAGGTATGGGTTTAATCTCTTAGTATCTTGATTCTATCTATTAAAACTCTGTCTATGCATTTGGTTATTTTGAGAAATTAACTCTTAAATGTACCCAAGAAAGCACAAGTATTTTTGTCCTAGTTTCTGATTCATTGAGCTTTGCTTTTATCTTTCTTTCCTTTCTCTTGGTTTTCTTTTTCTCTCTTTAAAACCTACTGAGTTTAACATTTAAATGATTTTTCACCTTTTTGTAAAAACAGATTTAAAAATTAATGCGCTATACCCATAAGTTTCCCTTTGATTGTATCTTTGATGAACCGGCATAAACGTTTTGTTATCATTAGTTTTAAATGCCAAGTGATTATCTGATTTCTTAACCTGGGTTATTTAATTATTTTCTAACCAGATTGTTGAATTTTATTAAAGCTTTGTTATTTATTTCTAAAATTATTGCCTCATGCCCAGAGAATGTTGTATAATTTTGAACATTTTTAAGTCTCTTGAAACATGTTTCAAAATTGACCTACAGGAATTCTGCTTCCAGAAAGATGTTGTAGAAGTTCTTTTGCCTATTTCTCTCATTAAATACCACTAAAAACATTAGATATTATATATATGAAACAAACATGAGAAAACTCTGGAAGTTGGCGTAAAGAAGGCAGACAAGTGGGGACGTTGGTATTCGAGGAATGACATGTGGGTGCATTGCCTGGGTTTTCTTTTTGCTCATACGTCCTAGACCTACTGCTGAAGAAGCCAGCCACCCAGGCCCACCCTTGGGCACATACAAAAATAAGTCCCAGCAAAAGCCTACTCTCTTGATTCAAAGGACCAGGAAAGGGGTAGCCCCAGGAAAGCAGAAAACTTTTAGACAGTATCCACAAGTCAAGTACCATAGAGAAAAGCTCACTCCGCCCCCACTGACACCAGCAAAGGCTGAGTGAGCACCCAGCCTTCGACCCTTGCCAGGTGTGCTGAGGAACCTCAGTCCCGCCCCCCCAGTATGGTGTCAGAGACAGCTCACAGGAGTCAGGATGCCTATTTCAGCCAGATGACAATACCCTCCCCCACCCCAGCCCGTGTGGTGTCAGCAGAGACCTCATCGAAGCCTGGGCTTTGCTTCCCCCACTCCCCAGTGCACGGGGCCAGAGGGGGCTCCGTGGAGAGCCAGGATGTCCACCGGTTCCCAGCAGCTCCGAGCTGAGGCGAGGACTGTTCACTGCGTGCCGCAGTCCTGCCACACTGACGCGGACCTTCCCCCCGCTTCCCCCCTTAGCCTCTCACGCTCCTTGCTTGCGTCCTTCGGGTCCTTGTCCTAAGAACCTGTAAATGTCTGCTGTGCTCGTACCTGAGGGCTGCTGTTACAAATGACCTCAGACGTAGCGGCTGAGAACCACAGAAGTTTATTCTTGTACAGTTCTGGAGGCTGGAGTCCCTAAGTCAGCATCAATCTCCCAAATCAAACAGGGGAATCTGTTCTTATCTCTTCCAGCCTCTGGCAGCCCCCGGCGTTCCCCGACTCAAGGCCACATCGCGCCCATCTCTGGTCCCGTGGCCTCCGTCTCCTCTTCTGCAGGTAAATCTCCCTCTGCTCCTCCCGCGAGGGCCCTCGCCACCGCACCTGGATTACCCAGGACAAGCCAACCCCATCTCAGGATCCTGGACTCACTCGCTTCTGCAAAGTGCCTTTTTGCCACACAAGGACACATTCCTGGGCTCCAGGAGTTAGGACACAGATGCCACTTTTGGTGGAGGAGGCCGTCATTGAGCCTAACACACGGCCTTTCTCTCTAGCAGTGACGGTGCCACACTGGCCGCTGCTCTTCCTATACTGGCAGAGCGCCTGGCACCCTGGAGGTATTTTATGTATACATTCCTGGGCTCTATAGTGTGATTAAAAAGTGTTATTTTCTTTTACTGTTTTCTTTAAAATATCTCAAACTAAGGTAACTGGTAACTAGCACAAGCAAAAATCTTACGAATATTTCAATCTCTTACTTCCTGCTCCTTTTTGCTGAACTTCACTGTGGTTCTCAGCTCTTTCTTTAGACTCCTGAGGCTTTGGTGTCTCTTGAAGGCTCCCGGCAAGCTGTCGTGCGTGGAGGACAGGAGTTCGTGATTTTTAATTTATTTATTTATGTATGTATTTATTATTACAGAATGCCAAAGACCAAGGACTTCGTAATTTTAGCACCACAGAGAGTTGCCTTGCTTGAGAGTGAGTGGGCCGGAGAGCTGTGACCCTCCCTGCCTCGCGGTGCCCCAGGCAGGGAGCTGGCACTCCGAGCCCGCCTGGCCACTGTCCTCACTCCCACAGGGCTGCCCGCTGGGGCTCGGCACGTGCCTGCCAGGAGCTGGGAGCAGGGGGAGCGAGGAGAAGTCCTCGTGTGTTGGTTCGCTGTTTGCTGGGGACCACGCACCCGAGCACAGGGCGGCGTGTCCAGCAGCCTTCGAGCCCGGTTGCACTGTCGAAGGTGGCGTTGAGATTCAAGCCGGGCGTGAGGCTGCCGCCACAACCCGGTAATCACTGATTGCGTCACTTTTCTAACACTGGTTTCAGGGAACAGAAACAGCAGATTAGCGGCCACAGGTGTTTATTCCACACACTTACATGCCTGGGGAAGACGGCTGGACCTGTGGTGTGTTGAATCCGCAGACCTGTGTTTTTGAATAGTTCCACAGAGCCTCAGAATTGATAATGGCTGAGAAATGCATTGCTGTGCAATCCGAGAATGCTTTCTTGCCATAAATGATGCAGCTATCCCAACTAAATTTTCAAACCTAAATTAAAGATGACTTGAGCACACTTTAAGTTCTTCTTTACTGTATTTTGAATTATAAGAGCACTTTGCTTGGCTTATTTTGGTCTTGGAAAGATATTTAAATCTTATGTCTTCTTTATGAGTTGTGAACCAAACACTTAGCGTGGCTTCTCCTTTTACAAGTGTGACCCATTTCAGAATAACTGAGCTAAAATGTTTGCAGGGCCAAGGCTTGCCGTATGGCGTTTTCTGATTATGATTGCTGAGCATTAAAGGACATGGAAATAAATATTTCTGACCTTGGCCCTCATCTGTGTTGCATCCGTTTCATTGCCACATAGTGCCAAGAAACCTCAGCTCTTGCAACACTAGAGCTGTGGCTTAGCCAAATTCTTTAAGAGCAATGCTTCCATAATTTAGAAGAAAAGCTAATGCGTTTGCTATTCCACCTCCAGAAAGTTCGTTTTGCAGCATCACCATAATCACCACCCTATCACAAGCGGCAGCATCAATATTATAGCAATGGCCACTTGCGGGCCGTTTATCTGTGCCACGCTCTCTGCTCAGCGCTTGGCATATATTACTAAATCGTAATAATAACCCATTGACCCCTGTGGAGACTCAGAGAGACTAAGTAATTTGTTCAGAGCAACACAGCTAGGAAGAGAGGAGCTGGGTCTGAATCTAAACTGTCAGATTCCAAAGTTTGGAAATGCACCTGGCGGGGCTGTGTGCTCAGTTGTCCTAACAGACATTTCCCTTTCATGAAATACCTCAAAACGAACTCGTATGATTTATTTGAATAAATACAAAACAGACATCCAGAAACTTCTTATAACTGTTTATATTCAAAAAGAGATGAAAAGGTGAGGAGGATTTTACCTTTAAGCAGCTGCTCCTCCAGAAGTATAAGGTTTAGTTAGATCTACCTTCTAACCCCTTTCAAAATACAATATCCACTTAGGCGCCCTTGTTTTATTAAAAGCTATCACATTTTCATCATTTTAAAGATGAGCTACACGACATCTGCTTAGTTATCTTTAGTGACTCTAGTGAATGACTCCATTGACATGCCAAGTGGTGGGCAAGGTTTGCATTCCTGGGCCACTCCGAGCGCCTGCCGGGTGGCAAGGAGGTTCCATTTCTAGCACAGAGAAAACAGCTCTTTGGACTGATGGAGGAGTAATTCACCTCAATCACTGTGCTAGGAAGAAGCATAGTCGGATTTGAACCCTGACATGTTTATTCCAATGCCTGTGCTCTCATCACTAGAATGAGAAAATATTATCTTCAGTTGTAAGAATTGAAAAAAACATACATCATTCTTGATGCGATGCACTTATCTCTGCTGTTTGAAGGACTTTTGTCTAACAGCATTCCTCTGAATTTTGAATTTGTTTTAATCCTGCTTTATGATTGAACTTAACATGTCAGCTAAATAATAAATAATAAAATAAAATTATGAACCATAAACCTTGTCTTTTTCTGGAATTATAAAGCTTTTCAAATCAGGGCAATGTTTCCTTTGTTAGAAATCATAGATAAATTGAACTCGGTGTTAACCAAATCCTATTACTTCTCAACCATAGATGGTGTATTTTATTCATTTTTAGTTCTCAGCATTTTACATGGTTCCAGGAATTTCACATATATTCAAATATTTGGTGAATTTGGGAATAATGCTGTCTGGGATGAGACACCTGGTTATGATATACAATTAATATGAAATGATATTTTAGCATGCTAATACCCAGGAGAAGTTTAGGTAACCACTATCATTATATTAACAACACTGTTTGGTTTAGAGATTCTTTGCTGTATTAAAAATGTGGACAGAAACATTGAAGTCATTCTGTTTCGTAAATGGCAAGAGAAATAAAAACAGCGGTGAGCTTATTTAGTTTGAAAATCGTATCGATCCCTATCTACTCTCGTAATACATTAGTCTGGGCACTCGGCTAAGTTGCTCTTTGTCCAATTACAGAGAAAAGAAAGAGAAAGCGTACAGTTAGCCTTTCAATATTGAAGTTCTGGTATAAGTTTCAAACTTACTACTTTACATTTGCCATAGAAATTGCATTCCCATGGACAATTTGAAAGCATTTTACAAAAATTAATTACTTTGAAATGCATTGCATTTAAGAATCTATTGCCTTCTCTGGCTACTTTAAAGTTCTTTTTAGATATTTTCATTTATTTTCATAATTATCTCATTCGAAATGATACAATCTCATATTGCACAGTTGTGAAGCAGAAAACCTGTTAGAAAAGTCACTGTTTATTCAATACTAACTATATAAATTTCTTAATTTTTACCACAAAGACACATATCTTCAAATTGTTCAAATATTGAAGAAAAATCTCATTTGCTACTATAAAAAAAGAATATAAAAAAGATAATCCATCTGTGTTTACTCCCTTGTCTTTTGGATTTGCAAAAATCATTTTTTTCATGCCTCCATGGTGAGGTATTTACTAATGTATTTCTCTAGTTCTTTATTTCTTTATTTGTTTTTATTAGTGTGCATTGAATGACATTTGGCAAATTTCACATGACAGTGAACCACGATCCCTGGAGGGCCCGGTGTTACCCACACAATTTTAAAACACTGTGGTAGTAGGTTCAGAGGGCATCCGCAGAGGCCAACCGTGGCTCTACCACTTGAGGGTGTCATAATCTTCTTGGAGAGAGAGGACATCAGCATGCACAGGACAAAAATCCCCATCGAGTTACACACCATGTGAGACGAGAATTGAAGAGATGAGTGCTCCATTGCTGCAAGAGCAGCCCATGTCAGAGCCGCGGTCTCGGAAGCATGAGGGCGCCACGGGCTGGACGGCTATTCGCTCCACGCTGGCACTCTTACTGTTTGGGATAAACTACAAAGCTGATTCATGTGTTCTATTCACCATAGACCTCCGAGAACCAGTGACATGACCCTCTACTATTTTGAGTATTATTATATAAATGAATTTAAGAGAAAATGTAAAAAAAAAAGCAGTATGTGTAAAAATATGTTTTTTGATTAGTAATTAAAACCAGGCTTCTGTAGAAGTTCCCACATTTGATTGATTTGTTTATTCTGGTGGTTGTTTTCTTTTGCCGCTTTTTGAAGTCTCCTCTGGACTTAGAGATCAGATATTAGGAGGATGGAAAGGCACAGTAAATGCCTTCGAGACTCCAGGATCTTGAAATCATTGTTCGCAGGTTTATTAAGAATCTCTTTTTCTATTCCCATAGAACGACAAACG
Source organism: Indri indri (assembly GCA_004363605.1). Taxonomy (NCBI): domain Eukaryota; kingdom Metazoa; phylum Chordata; class Mammalia; order Primates; family Indriidae; genus Indri; species Indri indri. Next base: position 21,353 of record RJWJ010012582.1, on the reverse strand, counting down.
AACATTTGCTCATGTTAAAAAAAAAGAAAAAAGAAAGAAAGAAAGAAGAAAAAAAGAAAGAAAGAAAGAAGAAAGAAAGAAAAGAAAGAAAAGAAAAAGAAGTTTTCTCCAGCAGTGTTTCTAATAAGGCAATTCCAGCGGATCAGACGTCTGAAAGACATGAATGGTATTACCTGGGGAACTGCTGAAGTTGAAGCATTCTTGGATTTCTACTTGTTTCCCAGTGGTTAAGCTTATACTTAAAAGTATGACCTGAGCCAAATGTGTAGATCTGGAATTCACTAAATTCCTGCCTCTGACTTCCTTATTTCTCAGTCAGTAATAATTTGATTATAATTGAGTTTCATAATTGAGCAACATACAAATATATATTCTGAACAGACTTCCAACTACCAAAATATGCTTTCACCTGAAAAGCATGTCTAATTATACACACATATTTATTCTAACTTACTTGATTAAGAAAATAAAATAAATAAATCAAATAAGCCTTGCTTGCTTCTAGTGGGAAACACATTTCAAACTCCAGGGAGAGAGGAGAAAAGAACCCAATTGTGATTAATAATACCCATTACTGAGTCACTTCTCTGACCGGCACACATTTCAGAAGGTCTTATTATTCCCCTTCTGTAAGAAATAAGAGAAAAATAAGGGAGTGAAATATGGAAAAAGCAAATAGTTTGGTACATGTCTAAAGTTGGCTAAAACTTTATTATTTAGGTAAGTTTCAGTGCTCTCCTTTGGGCTTACAGTACATACCTAGGAGCAGACATACAGTAACTGAATTGTTTCAACTTATCCAAATAGCATTGAAATGGACTTAATTGTTGCACTAGAGGAAAAACCATGTGTCTCCAGAGACTATTAGTGTCATTTAAAAGGCTAAATGTATCATAAAACCTGTCTTTAACAGAATAAAATTGTACAGACCAACACAATTTTCGCTAATGTTTTCCACATTTCTTGAAAAGAAAGAAAAAGAAGAAAGAAAGAAGAAAGAAAGAAAGAAAGAAAGAAAGAAAGAAAGAAAGAAAAGAAAAGAAAGAAAAGAGGAAATATTAGCTATAAAGTGAAAGTCTATTGGACCATTGAATTTTAGGAATATTTTAATGCTGCAGACCACCAAATACATTTTTAAAAATTAAAAAAAAAAAGACTTTGTAGCAAGATACTTCCTAGGTAGATTTGAATGAAAAATATTCTAACTCTAGAAGATAAAACTAGGCTACTAGGTTTCTTTCTTAGCATGGATTTTTAAATAAAAGGGAAACGTAACTTACACAAGGAAGAAGATTCAAATCCCTTCCATTTGGTGGCTTCAAAGTGGAAATGAACTTGGCAGCTGGTTTTATTGACTCTATTTTCATTTTAGTTTTTGTTCCGGGGAAATACTTCCCTCTGGTATTTTTCTTATTGTTACATATGTTGTACCTGCTGAATGTGTGCTCAGCTTCCTTTTGAGTAAAGTAAATAAAGGCAGGGCTCTTCCAAAACAGAAAAAGGTGGAGAGAAAGGTTTAAGCATGGCTTTTACTCCATCAAAGAGACAAAAGGATATTTCTTTCCTCTAAAGAGGTTCAGAGTATAATGGGGAAAATCAAGAACAGAGACAAATAGTGGATCAAACCTCGATAGAAAGAACAAATCTTTCTATTTATCTGTCGCGTTTTTCACTGCGGTTGTATATCAGCTATCAAGGAAGCGATTTCAAATAACTTCTCCTAACATAATTGTTATTTTATAAGTTTAGTTGCTATGGTAACGCATGATGTAATCGTCTATTACCATCACAATCGGTGAGTTTTTCCTACCCAGCCAGCATGTTATTTCCTCCCCTTTTCTCCGTTATTCCTCTGTGATCCAGAAGGAAAAACAAAACAGGACAAACTATGTCTATATCGTTTCATTCTTCCGGAAAGCCTCTGAATCAGGATGTAATTAGCCATGTGCTGGAGCTTTTCCTGTAACTGAAAAGTTTTAGATTTTCCTGCAACTGTCGCCATTATCACCCGTTCCTCATTAGACCACGGGTGGATGGAAACAATTGTAATTTCTTCGTTGTTCCCTGTTAAACGGACGTGCAGCACGCACGTTTGCGGAAGATGGTGACAACGTGGCAGATCGTTGTGACTGAGGGGTGCCGGCGCTGAAGGAGACGGGCTGTCTGGGGCACGGTCTGCCATCCTGCAGGGGAGCCTGGGTTCATCAAAAATAAGAAAGGCTTTGGCAGCGCTGCCGTTCTAGAAATATCATAAAATCATGTCCTATCAGCAGTGCGAGGAGACATGGATAACACATGTTACGGGGTTGACGCATTTTGATGAGAGATGCACGTTGTTCTTCTCCCAAGTGACTAGACCTATGGTCCAGGAATGGACTTCACAATGTGACTTTTCTGCACCCCACCCCGTAACCGTGACCTTTCGGGCACAATCTCAGGGTGTGTTCACAAAGCCCAGAGCATGGTTCACCCGGGCAGCCAGGGACGGGGGTTCCTCTGTGCTGGCATTGGCAGTTGCCTGGACAGAGGACAACCACACTAGACATCCAGAGGCAGAGAGAGCCGGCTGAGGCTGGCGAAATTAGCCTTGATTCCGCGTGGAAGTTACTCTGCATGTGCACTAGCTGTCCCAGACCTGAGATATCTCTGACGCCAAACCGAACTCTCCTGGCCCACCTGACATTCCAGCCACACGTGTCTGAACAGATCTTGGAGGTCCAGCACCTCTTGTCTTGACTTACGCTCTTCCTGAAGCCTATAGTTTTCTTGTTTTTCTTCCCAACCCTTTTAAAATCCTAATTTATCTTCCCACATTCATCCCAGAAGCCACCTTTGCCATTAAGCAACTTTGATCCTTTGCCAGGATTAATATTTCTGTCTTTTGAGCACCCTCTTTGCTCATATGGTTAAATATTTCTCATGCCTCTTTAATTTTTTAGCATGAAAAAATTCTCTCAAGTGTGTGCGTGCTTTCTGGCCCTCCCTGTCTCTTTCCCCGTCTAGACTATAAGCCTCCTGAGGGTGCAGACCATTCCTTACTCATCTTCGCAGCTCCCAGAGGCTCTCACACAGTGTTTGGGACCTCCTGCTAGAAGTTTTTCATTTATGAAAAATGGAATCCAATTCAAACCCCAGCCCTGTAATGCGTCTGCATATTTAAAATTTACTATGCCAAAATGAACAGATAGTATGCGATGTTACATTCTTTAATCATATCACTCCCATATCCTGTACACTAACCCCTGGACCAATTCTTCGATTTCATTTCCTATTATCTAGGGAACAGATGTTTTTCAAATTGTAGGATTTAAATATGTACTGGCCCTGAATTAAGTCACTTTCTTTGCCAGTTTAGGAAAAGCCTCAGATTCCACTATTCCCTACACTCTTGTATATTTTCCTTGATATATATCATAGAAAGGATTTCTGAAAGCTTCTGAAAAACACATAATAAATTTGGTGCTTCTCCTTTCTTATGGTTTTGTGTTACATTTAGAAATATGATAGCTCCGTTTCATTTTTATATTCCCATAAGCATGGCATGCAAGTAGTGAGTATTTATTGAATGCAAGACAAAAGAAACAAAGGAAGAAAGAAAGAGGAAAGAAGGAAAAAGGTAGGCAGGGAAGAGGGAGAGAGGGAAGGAGGGAGGAGGAAATAATGCATTATTTCTGTTTTATTTTTTTTATTTGCAAATCAGGTACAGAGTCCCCCTCTTGGTTTTAAGACCCAGTGGATGGCTTTGTGTTCCAAGTTTCAGTGCAACTATAAGGGTTGTGATAAAGTTACCAGATAAGTTACTAAAGTGAAAACTCAAAGGATTCATATTTTAAAATGGAACCATTATGATTATGGCCACACACTACTGTGGGCAGATATAATAAGTTTCCTTTCAACTCATTGATTCTCAGGCATTTCAATGCCAGTTATGCACAAAAGTGCATTTGCAATTCGCAGACACCCATCCTGTGTTTCTTGAGTCATTCTCATTGAGATACTTTCTTCACAAATGGTGTATGGTGGCGCCCTTCTTTCTAATTGCTTTAAATTAAAAAGCAATTAGATGCCTACTAATTTCAGATTGGATTCTCTGGGTTGGGACCGAGACGGCTGCAGAGTCGTTAGGAGGTGTGCGCTACACGGCTCCTCCCAGTGTCCGCCGGCCCCGCACAGAGCAGAAGGTCGAGGCGTGATCCCGCAGGTGGCACCTGTCTTTACGGATGGCGAGATGATGCGGGGAAAGCGCATTTACGCTGGACAGCTCCAGATGATGCCATCAATCTTCCGACAGTTTCGAAATGAACCAAGGCACGGCTGGTATTTGGAAGCCACGTCTTCATCATTTTGCATCCCCGGCGTGAAAAGCTTGGCAAGTAACAAGCTCAGTGTTTAATGAATTAGTATAATTTTGCTTTCTTCCCTAAATCACTTTAGAGTTTACCAAAAGCTGTCTTACGTTACTGAGTTTAAGCTTCAAAATCCTCATTTCGAGATGTTTATTGTTCTACCCATTTCGTAGATGAGGAAAGGACAGAGACATGAAGACTTGTCCAAATTCTTTCGGTCAATCCCAGAGCTAAGACTGCAAATCAGACTTCGTCATTGTTTTACTCAATATATCGCATAATTCAACATAAATGGCATTATCTATCTGTAAGGAGAGGCGGTACATTTTCAAGACCCGATCTCCTCATTAGTATTCACGACTCTACAATAATTCTGTCCCTGGTCCCAGAGCCATGGCTGAAGGAAGACACTGTCGATATTTTTCAGGCAATGATCGGAGCTGCATTTTCTGTCTCATCTCGCTGAGATCGTAAGGAACGTGGCGACAGTTTCAGCAGCGGCAGGGTTTGTGAGCGTGGGTATCTGTCTACTGCGCATCCATTTCAATCATTGGCTTTCTCCCTGAAGAATATAATTTGCCTGCATCAGTCATCTCTCCAAATTTCTCTTCAGTTGGACTGAAAAGTGTTACTTTCATTTCCTTCCTACTCACTCATATGCAGGAGTGTAATTTAGCGAGTTGATGTCATAAGCAGTTGTTTCATTCAAATGACTTTTCGGAGGAAATACCCACAACAAACTGGCATGTTGGCATAGATGAGTCACCCAAACCACTTCCTCGTTCCAGAAAAATCGTGCAAGCTTGTCAAGGCAAATTTTCCCTCTCATCGCAAACTGTGCAGGGAAACAGCCTATGTTGGTTGGTTTTTATCTAGTTGTCTATGAACTGGCGCATTATTACTAAACCCATTAGGGAATAGTTAGACAAAAAAATATTTTTAAAATTTCTCTTACAAAAAGTGAACATAAATAGTCAAAAAGACTGCTGATGTTTGAGATCTCCAGTTGCATTAGAATCTTAAGTTTCAATGTTAAAAGTATTTAATAATTCTCTTTCAACCTCAACCGATGTTTCTCTTGACTTTTTTTAAAACAAAGTGTATGGTCTTAGTTTGTAAAAGTGCATTTTGAGAAAAAATTAGAAGTACACAAAAATGTGAACATAAGTAAAAAGCTTCCGTAATGTGAACCATTTAAAAGATTCCAATATTTTCTCTATTTTCTATGTTTCATTTTATGACTTAATTGAGATTTTCTGCTCGGCTTTATGATAATATTTTATCATACGCATGTTCCATTGTATCAATGGTAGAAGTGATGTAACTAATGCCTATTTGTGGATGTTTAGGTGGTTTTTGAATTTCTGCTATGATAACTATAACTGTGAAAATATACCCACCATTTGTATGCTATGTAAATATGTTTATAAAATAGGAAAATTTATATAATTACATTAATGTATTTATAAAATAATTTCCCACATATTACTTGCCTGAGAAGGCAACATTAAAATTTTATTTATGACATTTATGGATATAAAGATGTTTTCTATTATCAAATTTAGTAACATTTTTCTTTATGTTTCCTTCATTAGTGTTAGGTATGGAAATTCATTTCCTAATATAAACATTTTTAGTGCATGCTTTGGCTATCTTTCTAAAAGTGAAATCACTGATGCAAGGGGCAGGAACGCAGTGTCAAAGGTCACAGCAATATACTGTTATCTTGAATGGTTTTACCAGTTCATACTCCCACCCACAGAGCACAAGGTCTCAAGTCTCACTGCACCCTCATTAACATTAAGTATTATAATTTTAAGTTAGTCATTATTTCATTCCAATTCTGAAATTAACACATCTTCATCACAGAAAGTTTGGAAAATACCAATGAGTATATAGAAAAAATAGAAATCATCGTCATCACTCAACCCAAGGGTAAATACTGTTAACGGTTTGCGTTATCGCCGTCCTGTCTCCTTCTCCTGCATCTTCCTTTACACACACATTTCTATTCTACTTTTATTCCCATCACATGGCATGTGAGCATTTCCCCACATCATCAGACAGTATGTGCTCACGTCATTTGTGATGGTTGCTGTCGCATCCTCCAACATGCAGTTAGTTATTCTATTTGGTGCACGGAGGGTGCTTCCGATTTTTCACAATTTTAAAAAAGGATGTTGGATATTGCAATGAATATCCTCAAGAACACACACTTACCAGCACCTCTCGATTTCCTGAGGAATATCTCTAGTATTTAAATGTTGGTACAAAGGATATGAATTATATAACTTTATTTCTCTAGTCAAATTACTTACGTGGTTAGAAAGAGTTTATCATCCATTTTGCTTTTCAATTTTTACATTTTGATTTCTAGGACACTTAAGCCTTTTTGGTATCGTCATTAAATACTTATATGTCAACCTTTAGGAATGATATTTTCTGTCATTGAACATTTATCCCTTGGATTATCGTTCTTAAATGTAACCTTTGAACTCTCTAACTCTTTGTATATCACTGTCCATCAGTTTGTTAAAAACATTTTCCCACCTCTTATTTTCCTGAAAAGGCAAAATTAAAATTTTATTTATGGAATTTATGAACAAGAAATTTTATATTTTTGTGTAATCAAATTTAGTAATAATTTTCTTTGTGGATTTTTTCATTAATTTTATGTATGGAAATTTATCTTCTAACCAGGGATTATGTAGATATTTTCTGCAGTATTTTCTTCTCTTTTTATGATTTTTTTTCCACTTAATTTTACCTACTTAGAATGTATTCTGGTGTCTATTGTGAGGGGAAGGAATTTCTGTCCTTTTCCCTCAACTTGTTAATCATTTCTCGAACATTCCTTCCTTTCCTCATTGCTTTGCATTTTCACTTTTGTCAAATACAAAATTCTCACCCGTACTTGGTGCTGTTTCTGGGCTGTCTCTTCTCTTTCACTGATCTGGCTGGCCATCACACTCATTATTTTATTTTTCTGATACTTTCTACTTTCCAGGAATATTCCACCCACCCAAATGTCCCTGGGAATATCTTACCACGTGGGAAGACTTGTACAGTTCCGTGGTGCGTTTCTCCACGTGCAGCCCCGGCCCCCGCCTTCCTACTGCGTCATAGTCTTTGTCCTTCGGAGGACTGCGCCAGCTTCCAAACTGGCAGCGCCTGCCAGGTCCATGGACGCGTTGCAGATGCGTCTTAATATTTAAAAGTTGTTAAATAGATCCACCGACCACTAGTATTGTGCCGCCCACTAGTCTCTACGTGTGGGACCGATTGCTGTTCGGGGGAACCACGGACGTGCTTCTGTTGCCTCTTTCCAGGCAGGTGGCAGGAGGCAATTTCTGTCCCCTTCTGGTCGGCCTGTGCTGCTCACGGGCAGCGGACTTGGTCTCCTGGGTGGGGTCTCTGCCCGTCTGCCTCAATGCGCAGCAATGTTCCCAACAGGTGCCGCTTGGTCATCGGGTCCTAGCGTGGGGACCCGCTAGGGGTCAGCCCCAGCTGACCCTCAAAAGACGCATAATGGGAGTGACACACAAACCTCAGCCATTCTAGCTCTTAAGACAGCGTAGCGCCCTCCAAGGCATATGTTAATTGTCACTTTTTCTTTATAGTTTTTGAAAATTATTATTCAATATTTATGATCTCTTTTATATATTTTTAAATTATTTTAAATTTATTTTATTTAAATTGTTTGTATTATTTCAAATTAAATGAGCATATTTTTTTTTTTTCTTTTGACCACCAGGGACTAGCTCGTCCAAAGCCCTAAACTGTGTAACAAATTCAAGAATCCCTCAAAACAACGCCAGGCGCTGCCAGATTATCACAAGCTGAAAGGGGCTGGCATTTTCCTGTGAGAGACACACTCCAAAGAGGTGACTGAAACTGTGGCATTAAACAATTCCATGGTGTTTTGAAGCACTTTATAAAGTGAATTTCCTAAATTCAATTGATGTGTGGATTACATCATCTATTGAAACACATTCTATACTTTTGCAATTGATGTTGCATCTCTAACTTGGGTATCTATGCTTCTGAGGAGTAAGTCTCAAATCTGCATAGCAAAACAACTAAGATATGGTAAGTTGCTTTTCCTTGTGACTTTTGATTCCTGACTCCTAAGGATATGATGTATATTTCTTATGCAGTGTTTTTCGTAGCTACTGTAGTTGAATGAAGTCCCATGTTGGCATGAGTTTTGGTGATATGCCTGTTGTTTTATTTCTAGCCATCTAAGTCAAAAACCACTTTTGGACCCTCTGCCTTTTATGATCAAACCAGCTGCTTAAGTAGTCTGATTCACTAAAAGGAATATACCATCTTATGAGACATAAAATCTAAAACATTTTTTCCATGATTTCTTTCCCTCTTGGCTTTGAAAAACATTATTTAATCTCTAAAGTATTGTTTCCCTTTATAATTTGCCTATATTTCAGCCTCAATAATACAAAATATCAAGGAGAACTTATTTGTCCTTTTTTATCATTTTATTTTATTTTAGCATTTCATCTCTCATCTTGCCGGCCGGCCCACACTTTGCCTTCTTCCCCGATAGCATTTCGCATGTCTTCTGTGTGATGTCTCTTTCTGTCTCCACGCATCCCCCATGTGCTCATACACCTAAATCATGTTTTATTTCTGTCCCGGAAGGCCTTATGGTAATTAAATAATGGTGTTTCTTCTAATATTTCTAGGAACACTTTATTATTTTATACGAGACATATTGGATGCTGTGAATTGGAATGGACTTCAGGCAATCGCTTACTTTCAATATTGGTCTGTCATTAGGTTATGTCTAAAGGACAAAACCAAGCGCATTCTGTTTTCTGATGTAGTAAATGTAATTGCAGTTAAGACTATTTGCTTGTCTATGAAGACGATGTTACGAGTCACTAGAGAATCTTTGGATTTTTTTCCTGTTAGCAAAACAGAGCAGGTACCAATCACGCAAGGATGCTTTGGAAGTGGACTAGAGTTTTGTTTGAAAAGCCTGAAGTCACAGACTGAGATTCACACGTGAGACAATGTTGATCTTTGGATCTCATGACTGTGGTTTGATTTTAAACAAAAACAAAAGGAGCCACAGCACCCAGGAGGCAGCACAGAGAGGACGGTGTCCAGGCTGGGACGCTGGCCTGCCTTCCCTGCCTAAACCCCGGGTCCCTTGTCTGCAAAACTGCTTTAAACCTCTTCCTCGAACCATGGTTGTGAAGATTAAGTGAGGTAGTATCTGCACAGCACCTGGTACATGGTGAGTTCTCAAAAACATTAGTTTCCTTTCTCCCAAACTTTGCAGGGCACACACGAGGGATTAAACACTGCAGTCTTATTTTCCTATGGTTTTTAAATGTTTGAAATAGCTGAAATTTGCTTCGATAGTCAGTGCCTAAATTTTAATGTTTCTGATTATAAAGTTCCCTAATTGATTGAACATGCACGCAAGCACACAATCTATTTAGTTCACTCTTAACATTAGCATTCAATCCAGCAAGAATAGTTTGAGACATACTTTTAGTGATTTTTTGCATCATATTAGCTTATGTTCTTGAAGATACGTCAGTACTGGGTTAGGGTTTAGAGATAGAAGCTCTGAACACATAGAGAGATGACACAGTCAAAGCCTTGTGAGGACAATTTCTGTGTATTTTACAGAATGCTACTCAAAGATCAAAACCAGGTTCTCTTCAAAGTCACTAATGGAAGGTCCATCTGATATATTCTTTCAGGAAATATTCCAAGAAAATTTTTAAGTTTCATTTTTTTAAGCAAATGTAAGATTTAATTCTTTTAGGCAGGACTATATAAATATTTTTTCCCGACTCTGGTTGCCAAGGGGCTCACAGAGGAATACAATGTATAATTAAGGGAGGTTTTTAAAAATGTGCTTTGTAAAATATAAATTGATACACAAATGCTACTACAAATAATATTTGCTGCAATAATGAACACTACTCTGCCGTTGGTAAATTTCTCTCTCTCTTCCTATGTTTGTACAATTTAAATTGTGAGTATTCTTTTCATATGTTTTAAGAGTGCAAGCTCTGCTGAATTTTTGAAGTAGAGTATGATTTATCAGCAAATGATATATAAAACGTTAGAATATTCAGGAGGTAATAAAAGCAACAGTTAACATATAGTAAGTCTCTAACAAAAGGGTCTTTTTTAACTTAGAATTTGACCAATCCAAGTGAAATTTTATGGTTTAGAATTGAGTTGTCCCTAGAGCCTTCCGGACTTGAAAAAGCCGCTACCACATATCTTTTCTCTTTCTTTCTAGAGGTTTGCACTAGCTAGCCCTTCCCTAAATAAAATGGCAAGTTACTATTGTATCTATTTTACAATGGCATCAAAATATTCAGTTACACATTTCCCTTTATGATTTAAATGATATTAAAATAAAAGATTCCTTCTGGAATATTCACTCTGCTCTTAAATAAAAAATTATTATCTTTGCTAGCTCTAATTTTAAGTGAAACATTAATAATACTACTACTTAGCATTTGCATAGCACCTTACGCTTCTAAGTACTGAAGATTATCAATTAGGTAATCTCCCCAGCAGCTCTGGGCGGTAGGGCAGCCTTATCCTTCACTTTCACAGAGCCCGAGGTTAAGTGGCCTGCCCAAGGACCTGGACACTCAAATTACACTTGAACTTGGAGTTTGATTTCCAGTGGTTGGTGCAGATCAGAGAACCCAGCTACTCAATATTGATAGATTAAAATATAGTAGACACGAGCAAATAAAAATAGACTTTTAACTGCCCAAGGATAAAAGAGTAAATGTTTAAAGTTAGCTTTCTGTGTTAGCCTGCCTTTGAGCTTTTATAAGGAAATCATAGCTCCTTTTGTACAATTATGTTAATTTAAAAGCAATTAGCAAATTAAAAAAGATTTCTGGTAAAAAGGTTGATTTGAGGAAGAGAGTGACCATTTCCTCTTTAGTAATGGAAATAACTGAAAATTAGACTCGGTTTTCCAGGAACATTTCTAGTCGTTTTCATGGGGCCTCTTTTGACAACTCGCCCCCACCAAGCGGTGAGTTCAAGCAGAGGCGTGGTGGTCAGTCCCCGGGTCCTGGGAGTTATCAGTAATTATCTGGCATGTGCAGCCCCATGCCTCCCTGGACATGTGTTGGACGTGAGAGTTGGTCTCGCTGAGCTGGGCAGTGGCCTTGTCAAACTGCTGTGTGTGCCCGGAGGCTGACTTCTGTGACTGGCAGAGCCCCCCGGGCTCCCCGTCTCCTGTTGGTCCCTTACGTCATGCCGGTAGAACCCACGACTCCATTTTTCATTTTCCATTTTTTCAGAAAGTGTCGATGCAAATCATTCCTCAGTCAGTAGCTCTCACGTATCTGCTTGAGGTTTTCTGGGAATTTAATGGAGTTCATTCCCCTGCTTCATGCCATTTGAAAACTGGGAATTGTAAGTTTACCTTTATCTCCTACAAGGCCTCGTCCTCAGTTTTTGTATGTAGGAATCTGGCTAAACAGGAGAAATAACGTTTGTCCTGGCCTGATCACAGGGTTTGGTACATACTCTTGCTACTAACGACTGCTGTTGCTTTTTAAAACAGGTTTTTTCCTTGTAAAAGCGATGAATGAGAAAGGAAAAAATGCACCCTTAAAGTTTTTATCATGTCCCTAAAGTGATGCATCTGGGATGCTAACAGGAGCATGAAGAAATAGAAAACGTCTGAGGTTTGCAGTGTTAGGGTAGGTGAGAAAAACGAGCATCTTTTGGGAAGAAGCAGCTCCCTGGACCACATGTGGAGGCTGCACCTGAGCCAGCATCCCGGTGCCAGGCGGGCCCGGGCCACACCCTGAGAATGACCGTCCTGAGAGGAGGAGCGGGCGGTCTCCATTGCTGGCCCTGGTGCAGGATGCTCGAGAAGGGGCACGCGTTCCAACAGCTGACACTGACGTAGATTTAGAATCTCCCCGGCCTTCCTTTCCTGGCAGGTCACGCTGTTGTGCAGGTCCTGGAACTCCTTAATGCCACGTGGGGCTGCGTTTCTCACTGCACTCTCTGAGCGAGACCCCACGTCTTAGAATTTCCATGCATGATGGCCTGGATATCTCCACATGAGGCAACGAGCTTTTTATGTGGTTTGTACATATTTCTCCAGTGCCTGCTCTATACCAGATACTGTTCTAGGGGTTAACACATATCGAAGAACAAATCAGGCAACAATTTTTGTTTTTAGAGAAAGGGTCTTGCTCTGTTGCCAGGCTGGAGTGTAGTGGCATCATCATTGCTCACTGCAGCCTTAGACTCCGGGGCTCAGGTGATCCTCCTGCCTCAGCTTCCTGAGTAGCTGTGACCACAGGTGCGTGCCAGCATGCTCAGTTAATTTTTTAAAAAAATGTTTTGTAGAGTTGGGTGTCTTGCTATGTTTCCTAGGCTGGTCTGAAACTCCTAGCCTCCAGTGATCCTCTCTCCTAGGCCTTCCAAGGTGCTGGGATTGCAGGAGTGAACCACCACACCCAGTTCAGGCAACATTCGTGGATCTCAAAGCCTAGTTTTAAGTGTATGATGTGTTTTCATATCTATACAGCACTCAGTGGTCATTTCATTCTATTATATTTGAGAGATGAAAGAAAAGGACCCTTTGACTCAGCATCTGGAGAGAGTGTTTTGATTTTTAATCTCTGTTATTCTGATTTCGTAGAAAAGTTAGAATAATAATACAAATACAGACTAAAATCTCTTCCTCCACCTTTTACTATTATAACCTCATTTCTTCCTTGAAAAATGTAGAACTTTTTCTTTTTAAACAATAAGGTGGCATCAAAATAAATAAATAAATAGAGAAGGAAACTATCAGGGTTGATGAGCCGGGAGGGGTGGAAGTTCCAAGAAAGGAGGCCGTTCTGTGTGTCGAACTGTCTGCCAGGCCAAGGGCAGGGTGGAGTGGGAGGTGGTGACCAGGCAGTCAAGTGGAGGAATATGAATCTCATTAATCAACAAAACACAAAAATTTTCGAAATTGGGAATGTGGGCCCATTCCAGCAAAAACTTTAGAGAATCTACTCATATGTTAATCAAGTGTAAATCACGTGCTACACATCGCAAAGGAAAATAAAAATCTCAGGACCACTCTCCAGCTACTCATGCAAAAGGAAAGGTGGAGCCTGGGGCTGAGTCATGCACCACCCCCTTCCAAAGGAAGAGCTGTTGCTAGCCTGGTGCACTGGCCGGAACCTAGGGAAAGGTCAGAGGCCTCAGGCACCTGCAAGGACCAAAGGGCCACCCCACAGATCGTTCATAAGGAAGCTCTTCCCTGGCCTGCCATGAGCAAGGACATGCAAATGATAAGTCTGAGCCTGCAGGTTAAGCCTAGCTCCTCACTCTGAGGTCCTTTTGATTCCATGCTAATAATGTCGATCTACGTTTATCTTCCCAGGTGCAGAACAGAAACTAGATGAAGTCTTCTCCCTACCCAGAGACACATGCACAGCTGATGTTTCCTTCACTCCCTGTCCTCTTCAGGTACTCACCTGACCTTACGTATAATGTAGACTTCCTGGCCTCACAGGAAGACAACCATTCGTCTCACTGCCCAGCCGCCTCCTTCTTTTTTCTTTCTGTATTTCCTATTCCCCCTTCAATACTGAAGTTCCTAACTCCCCCCTTGGAAAAACAGTCACAGGTGTGTCTGTGGTTTGTGTTTTTCCCCTCAAACTTTGGCTTAATGATCCTCCATTGATTGAGGTCTTTGCCTCAGCCACTCATTTTGGTTTGTCAACATAAAATAAATGTAAAATATGAGATAAGTTTAAAAAAATAATAGTTTCAGTAATTTAAAAACATATATGTTAATAGTATAAAATCAATAATAATGTAGTGTAGCAAGAGCAATCCTTTATTATTTTTGAAAATTTTGGTTTAAGGTTTAAAATACAGCAATTCAAATGTCTGGTTGTAAGTTCAGTTTATTTTACCACCTGTTTTAAATGGTGGTCATAAGTAAAAATTAATAAGAAAAACCTTCACGAAGATACTTCATTCCAAACTGGAGAAACGCATCATGAACTACTCTTAATTAAGTTGTAGCATTTGTCTTTCAATTCTATCCTATATGGTTTTCAAACTTTTATGCAAAGTCGTTGAACTCTGGCTACTAAATTTCCATCTTTGTTAATGTCAATCAGTTGAAGCAGCAAAGTAACAGGAAGATGCGTTTTCTTTTGGTTTATTCTTAACCATTTTTGGTGGGTAAAAATTTGTAAGCAGATCAGAGAATTCTACTTCTAAGTTTCTAAAGTATGCTGCTATAAGGTTTTTCAAGTATAATTTATCTATGTCATTTTTAACCACAAATTACACATTAAGGAAACAACATCATCTGTTTCTTTCAATATATTTACAAACATCTGTTTCTTTCAAAAAGCAGCACTTTTCATCATTCTGTTCATATAAAACTCTATCAGTTATGCATTTCTCTGCAAGTGTCAGAAAAGTTGAGTAACAGTGGCTTCAGGCATGAACACATTGAACAAACTATATAATAATAAGGTCTCACAGGATGCAATAGCAGGTCTGTGATGTCTTCCAGTACCCAGGTTCTTTCTTTCATTTCCGCTGTCCTTAGCATGCTTCTTTCCCCTCAGGCTGATACCTCATGGTTGCAAAATGACTGCTGTTGCTCCGGTCATCCTGTATTCAATCACATGAGCATCCCAAACAAATAGGAATAAGGTAAGAGGGATAAAGAATTTCTCCTCTCTATTACTTGCCCTTTATTGTGGAAATTAATCCTTCTCTTTTAATAGACTAAGAAAAGTTCACGATGGAAGTAAGGAGGCAGGTCACCTCAGCTGCTTCTTCATGTTTAATATGCCTGCCTGTTTCTATCATCTCAAGCCTGATGTTCTTTTTCTTGAAACTTTCAAGCCGCTTGTCCATTTTGTGAAGGTTAGCTGGCAAATACGAGATAATGTCATGT
Source organism: Indri indri (assembly GCA_004363605.1). NCBI lineage: Eukaryota > Metazoa > Chordata > Mammalia > Primates > Indriidae > Indri > Indri indri. The sequence goes on along the minus strand of RJWJ010012582.1, from coordinate 6,053 downwards.
GGATTCCATTTGACAAGATTTGCAGCCTCTGCCTGTAGAAGTCCCAGCGTGCCCCGAGGACAGCTTGTGTGCCACATTGTCACAGGGTGGGAGTGAGCCAGCGTCACTCTGTGCACTGAGTGCTGGAGAGGCTTATCTCTTTCCTTACCCATGCAAACAGACATCCACTGCTCTTCCAGGGATTGGTTTTTTGCAGCCCCTGGAAATAGACATCCCATGTTTGGGCCCCTTGGGCTAAACAAGTAATTTCGTAGTTCCCGAGGAAAAACTTTTAAAATATCTTCTTCCTGTTGACCTTTAGTGGGTTAACTGTTGGAGCTCCATAGCCCACTTTCCATAACACACAGCCTTGATGTCTATTAACTTGCTAATGGCGTCCATTTAATTCTTGCCCAAAATAACAAACAGAAATTGATGCATTTCCCCTCTCCAGAGCTCTATGGGAGCTGCCAGAAGAAAGGAGTCTTGCAGAATGTGAAATAACATTGTCATCCAAACGCATAAACTTTAGACACGTACAAAGGGAAGACGCATACAACAGGGCTCCTTACCCTGGCTGAAGTGAACTAAGGCAATGAGATAAAAGATTGAGGGTTTTAGCTTAACTTTCTTTTGGGTTGAAGTCACTCGTATTTAAACGCTAACTGATGTTTTCCCTTCTCTGTCCAAGGCTATTACTGAAGTGGAACTTCAGGAGTTAGTGTATTACATTGGGTTGGGGGTTAAGGTGAGATGGTCCCAGGGTATTTTCTCAACCTCAAAGGACTTCCACTTTGACCTTCCAGCGTAGCCGGAATACGACATCAGGCCTCAAGGTGAAAGTTAAATTCCTGCTTCCTGGAGGTAAATGGTGGTTGGTTTGCTTTGTCCTTCAGTCTTTGAGGATATTGTGTTCCCTCTCCATGTGAGTGAGCATTCCAGGAAGTCCTTTTTTTTTTTTTTTTAAAGCATTAGACTTAACAAGACTTAAATCTTAGAAAATATGTCAATGCATTTCGGCGCCTGGGCACACAATTAATCTTCATCTATCTCTGGTAATATAAACACACCTGTGGGATGTTTTCCATTGAATACATGGAAAGAAAACTCATAATAAATCTCAGACTGATAGCTTTATCATGACTGACAGTGCTGCTGGAGGCTCCTTCTTTATGAGTATAATTTGGGAGTGTATAAAAGCAGGAGATTGATTTCTACAGAACCTTTCCTTTTCTTTAGTATTTATTCCAAGCTCTGTGACTCTCCCTCGTTTTTTAATAAAAAAAAATCCCCACCAAATATGGTTCCTATATTGAATTTACATGACTGAATGTACACATGCACACACTCATACACATTATTATTTAATGACTAGGAGACACAAAATGCCAAATGAGAATTGTGTGTGTGATTTTCTTCTGCACTTCCCAGACAGGAGTGTCCTTGTTGGAACTTGCTCCTTCGGAGAGACGAGAGAATGATTTGATCTCTTAACTAGAAGGGGTGCTCCTAAGAAACCTATTAAGTAATAGATTCACTGTCACCATTAGAGTTAAATTGTACTCATCGTTAGTAGAGTGTTGATCAAATATCTCAAATCAAATCCTCATATTCTTTAGTGGAGTCATATAAACTATGCTAGAATGTTCTGGAACTATGCATCAGAGGACTAGGGTGTGGGTGGGGAACTGCATGGGGGAAAGCTAAGTGGAAGAGGGCCAGCCCCCCACAATTAGAACACCTTTGCTTTTATCTGTTTCATGCTTTGGGGCTCTGTGCGTGATTTTTAAAGGTGTGTTGTACGAATTTGTTTGGATGCCACTGGTCTACAGTAGATAAAGAGTAAATAAAACAGAGACCTGAGAAAATAACTCCTCTTTTTTCAAAGATCACACTTTAATTTCAGAATTAATTCAGGGTTGCTAAATTCAATGATCATGTCTTTGTGTCTTTGTAGCCATAAAGGTAGAAATATTTTAGTAAGCAGCTCTCTCCTTCCCCATTTTAAATTTGGTGAAATTTTCCAATTAGAGGAAAAAAATGTTTTATTTAAGAGGACTTGGAAAGAGAGAAATCCGAATGATAAAGATTAACTTTTTAAAAACTTTTCAGTTTAGTATAATTTTATGCCTTTCAACCAACTTCTAACGTCTTCTGCTTACATGACCATAGTACATTAATTGAAACAAGGATAACTAACATTAATAGAATGTTCTTAACTGATCGGCATGCCCAGTTCAAACTTTGCTAAATTTCTCACTAATTTCTTTTTCCTGGTCCAAGATCCAGTCTGCTATTCCACGTTGCACTTGCCTGTAATGTCACCTCGGTTTCCTCCACCCCGTGATACTTCCTCAATCTCTGTTTTTCATAAAGAATACTTTTAATGATCAGAGTTTTTTCGCTAAGCAGTTGCATGGAAATTCTCTTTGTTACATGTGCTTGTGTGCTGAGTGGTTAAGACTGTGTTTAACCAACTGGTTTGAAAATGGGATTTAATATTCCTTAGACATTATTCAACAAACACTCTGAAATATGTCAGAGCCACAGACAATGAAAATTTATTACTTATGTATATGGACCAGTTGGTAAATCCTAGATTTTGACAGCTTACAGCCTATATAGGTTGGCTAAATTTCAGGCCAGAGTCTTGTATTACACAAGCTGAACGTAAATCTACAGAAGGATGTAGCTCTAACACCATGAATTTAACTGGGCTTGGCCTTGTGTTCAATGGACTTACAAAGAAAACAATGGATCAATCACTTTTGTTTTATTTTAGGATATGTATTTGTTAGTTTGCAAAACTGCAGGGAATTGGGGGGTGGTTCTTTGTCTATGTACAAATAATTTCTAATTCTATGTTTTTGTAGCCAAATAATACTGTCTGTGTAACATTTAAGTTGAAAATTTTCTTCTAACAGAATATGAGCTCAGTTTTTTTAATGTGTAAGTGTCAGGTGAGCCTGAAAAGAATTGCGTTCTCTGTACGGTGGATGTAGGGCTCTTTATATATCTATTAGATCAATTGTGTTCAAGATTGTATTCAAATATTGATGTATCAGCTTCTAAAAAGGGTATGGGACAATTTCCCACAATGTTTGTGGTTTTTTCCACTTTAACTTCTCCTTTCAGTGTTCTCAATTGTTTCTTTATAGACTTTATGGCTTCTTTTTTAGAATACAAATTTAGGACTCTTTTATCTTCCTGGTGAATTATTCCTTTTATTATTGTGATGGTTATTTTTCATGCTTCAAGTTGGCTGGGCCATTGTGCCCAGATGTTTGGTCAACATTCCTTCTACACGAAGAAGCTTTCAGATGAAACGGGCATTTAAATCAGTGGACTCTGAGCGAAGCAGATTCCTTTCCATAATGTAGGTGGGTGGGCCTCACCCAATCAGTTGAAGGTCTCAACAGAACAAAGACTGATCTTCCCTGAGCAAGAAGGAGTTACCCCTCTGGACTCTGTGATTGATAAGTTTGTGTGTCAACCTGCCTGGGCCACAGGGTGCCCAGATATTTGGCCAAACATTACTCTGGGGGTTTCTGTGAGGGTGTTTTTGGATGACAGTAACATTTCAGTCAGTAGACTGAGTAAAGTAGATTGCCTGGCACGGTGTGGGTGGGCCTCTTCCAATCAGTTGAAGGCCCTACTAGAACACAAGGCTGAACCATCCCTGAGTCAGAGAAAGCTTTTATGCCTTAGGATCTTAGAACTGGGACCTGAACTGTTAAGTTACTATCAGCTTAAAATGTACTTTTATAGCTATAAGACATTTTATACAAGCCTTATGGTGTCCATAAAGCTTAATTTTTGTTTTGTTGCCTGTGCTTTTGATATCATATCAAAAAAAAAATTACTGATACCAATGTCATGGAGCTTATTCTCTATATTTAGGAGTGCTCTATAGTCCCTATATTCTAGGAGTTTTACCTTTTCAGATCTTACATTTAAGTCTTTTTTCCATTTAGAGCACCTAAACTTTATAAACCAAAGATTAATAGAATTGAAAGGAAGGAGACATATACAGCAATATAATAATAGTAGGAGACTTAAATATCCCATTTTAATGGATAAATTATCCAGACAGAAATCAGTATAGAAACACTGGACATGGAAAACTCTTTAGCCCAGGTAGACCTAATACATGTACAGAACATTTTATTCAACAGTACCAGAATACACATTTTTTTGAGTACACAAGGAACATTTCAGTTACATACAGAGTTCTACAATTTTTTCTTGCCCCTCCACTACATTTTATGTTGTTGATGTCACAATTTACATCTTTTGTATTGTATATCTAGTAACAAAATATTGTAGTTATAAGCATTTTTAATTCTTTTGTCTTTTAATGTTCAAGCTAGAGTTAAAAGTAAATTACATGCCATCATTGCAGTATTAGAGTATTCTGAATTTTACTATATTTACCTTTACCAGTGAGTTTTATACTTTCATATATTTTTATTTACTAAATAGCATCCTTTTATTTCAGCATGTAGAACTCCCTTTAGCATTTCTTGCAAGGCAAGTCTAGTGGTAATGAACTCCCTTAGCTTTTGTTTGTTTGTGAAAGTCATTTTCTGTTCTTCATTTCTGAAGGACAGCTTTGCTGGATTAAGTATTCTTGGTTGTCAGTAATTTTCTTTAAGTACTTAAATATAAGGGGACTTTAAAAAATTTGTGGAAAAAATGGAATTAAAAGATAAAAGTAAAAAATATAAAATTTATTTCCCAACATAGTTTCCATCAAGTTCAAGACACTTTTGTAAACAATGATACCAGCCATTTATTTAGTCAAGCCCCCCAGAATGGAGGCTCTGGAAATTTAACCATGTCAATGCAGCCTTTTTTACATTATTAATGGAAGGAAAATGGGTGTCCTGAAAGATTTTTTTAAGATTAGAGATAAAAAGGAGTCAGAAGGAGCCAAATCAGGACTATAAGGTAGATTCTAATGATTTCCCACGACAATCTCCAAAAATACCCCTTATTGGATAAGAAGATGAGCAGGAACATTGTTGTGATGGAGAAGGACTCTCTGGTGAAGCTGTCCTGGGCATTTTTCTTCTAAAACTTTGGCTGACTTTCTCAAAACATTCTCATAATAAGCAGATGTTATCATTCTTTGGCCTGCCAGAAAGTCAACAAGTAAATTGCCCGGAGCATCCCCCAAAACTCTTCCCATGACCTTTGCTCTTGGCTAGTCCGCTTTCGCTTTGGCTGGACACGTCCCCTCTCGGTAACCACTGCCGTGATTGTGCGTTGTCTTCAGGACCATATTGGTAGAGCCTGTTCCATCTCCTGTTACAACTCTTTGAATAATGCTTCAAGATCTTCAACCCATTTGTTTAAATTTTCCATTGAAATCTTTGGTCTTGCCTGCTTCTGATCTTACCTAACAGTTTGGCACCCACGGAGTGGAAACGTTGCTCCACTTTCATGTCTCAGAGTTGCGTACGCTGAGCGAATTGAGATGTCTGTGGTGTTGGTTATTGTTTCTCTGTCAGTCATCAGGCCTCTCCAACTGGGGCACAAACAAGATACATGTTTTCCTCACAAATTTATGTGAATCTGCTGCTGAAGGCTTCATCTTCAACATTGTCTCATTCCTTCTTAAAATGAGTGATCCACTTGGAAACTGATGATTTATTTGGGGCATTGTCCTGTTTTTCACGGAGTATCAATGGTTTCACCATTCTTCCACCCAGGCTTCGCCATAAATTTGATGTCTGTTTTTTATTCAATGTTAGCAGAATTCATGCTGCTCTGATAGGGACTCTTTTGAAACCAATGTCTTATCTTTCTTAGTCCTGTGCACTAGATACTGTTCCAACATATTATAACAAGTTAGTACAAGTTTATTTTGGTGCAAAAAAAGTTTGAAATTCATACAAAATTTTTTCATAATATGCATTTTCCGTAAACTTTTTGAAGATCCTTCATATATCATCCCTCTTTCTCCTGGCCTGCAAAGTGTTTGTTGATAAATCCATTGATTGCCTCAAAAATGTTATCTTGTATTTGACAAGTCACTTTTCAAAAATCTCTCTGTGTCTTTGATTGTTGCT
>RJWJ010012581.1:0-41527 GCA_004363605.1 Indri indri | reverse complement strand
AGCACCACTCCCAGGGACTGCAGGGGCCCAGCCTGGACACCAACCAGGGCAGAAACAACAGAAATGAAAATTGGAAGCAAGGTGAAATATATCTGGGTAATAAAATAGTTGGACTTGCTGAATGGTTGGATTTTTGCATTTTATGGCTTGTAGCAGAACAGCACAGATTACTTACAGTTCTCCCTTGCATTTTATTTGGGTGACCGCAGTGTCTGCTCTTAGGTTACCCTTATCATCATCAAACCACAGAATTCAAATAACGTCTTGAAAAATTGAAGAAGTGAAGCATTTTTTAAATACGCTTGTTATTTACCGAACAGCTAATAGATGTGAAGTTTGCTGCGGTATCTATGTGTGCCAACTGCAATAACGATTACTTCATTGCCTTCGGGAAAATTTTACATTCGCCATGATTTCCCCCTGGCTGGTCCCAGTGCCCTCTCTTCATCTAGATATCTGCTACACTTGGAGACTTTAACATGTCGCTTAATACTTGATCATATATTGCTTTCTAATTGTTTCTTGCTTGTTGCTATAAAGCACAAATACTTTCAGTGTAATCTCCATGAGGGCAAGCTCCTCTTCACAGGTTAGAAGTGGGTTAAGGGAAAGTGGGACAATGTAATAAAATTGATGTAATTAATCTCATCACTCAAGTTTGGCACAGCACTTAGCAAAAGCAGAGCCACCCTCCTAAGAAAAATCATTAATATTTTGAATTTATGTTTTCAGTCAAGTGATTTTTGAAATGTCTTCAGATAAAAATTAACATGTTAGAAAAGATAGTAAATGTCTTCCCATCTTAGCATTAGAATGATTAAAAGTCACTGATCTGTTCTTTTGGGGCCATTTAATTTTTTCGTTTCGAAAGTTTATTGCAAGTTCGTAAGATTTCATGTTTCTCAGTTTCTATTTCCAATGTGTGGATGTTATTTCTATATTTGTTAAAAATGTGTCTGCATTTTGCACATTTCTAAGATGATCTGCAGGTGTGAAGTTTCTGTTCAGATTTTTAAGTAACTTGGTTTTTAAAATCTTATCTTTACATTAGAAACTCTAAGGTGCTGAGGGTTGATATATTTTTTCAGAAGACTGGCTTGATTTTTAATGGCTTGTTCATTTTAAAAATAAATTAAGAATAGTTATAAAAAGTCCTATAATAACATTTTGTTGTTGTTCTTCAGGTCATGATTCGAGACCTTTAGGAAGATAAAAGGGCTGTAAACCAGGTGGCACAATAAATTTGGTTGGAAATGAAAGAGGATCATTTATTTTCCAACCTTCACTGAGATTTCCTGGAAGAATAATTCTGGAGCAGGCAGGGGTAAGGGGAGCATATTTAATCATATTTGCTGTAAAGCGACTTTACACTTAAAATCCATGCAGTGTTACTGCCAGGTTTAGGTTCCATCAAGGGGCTAAGAGGATAAGCAAAACCCTTTTCAATGGGAGCACCACAGGTCAAGGTTAGACTACAGCGATGCAGGTTACTGGTCTCACCAGGGTTAGTGCAGTTGACCTCTTAGCAATGTCTGCTTCTTCACTAACCACTCCCCAGGTTCAGCACCTGAAGCTGAGCATGCGACGAAAGCACATGGTCTAAAACAGAAGGGTCCCTATGTGGCCAAGAATATTTAAGTCGCTCTGCAACTCTGCTAGACGTCCAAGGCAGAGTTGTACATAAATTTTGATTTTGTGCCCATAATCATTCATTTAACCCAAGTGCACTGGACTGATAAAGCAGAGGCAGAAACCAAGACAGCCGGAAAGGGGCTGGGAGGGAGATAAGACATCTCAGTTCAGCCTCAGTCATACTGACTTATGGCATTGACCTTTCTGACCTCCGCTTCCTTATCCTGAGAAATGGCCAACCACTACTACTTAGGAAACGGGTCAAGACCAAAAAACACTGGCAAACGTCCAACAGTCTGTTTATAAGAGCTCAAGAAAGCCACTTCATGAACTTTACCTTTCATGGGACTTTCTTGTGTCCGTAGCAATTCTCTTATTTGCCGGTTAACTCCTAGAGGACAATTGTGAGCCTCTTGGCTTGGTTGTTATCATCCACACCACCTGCGGTTTGCTTCGTGTGTAGAATAATAAAATCACGGAGCCTCAGAAAGGCCCCCAAACCATCAATTACCAATCAGACTCTTAACATTTGACTATATTCCTGCCTAATGATCATTGTGAAGGTTAATTTCATGTGTCCAATTGGCTAGGCTATGGTACCCAATTTTGGGTTAAACACCAGTTTAGATGTTGCTGTAAAAGGTAGTTTTTAGATGAAATTTACATTTAAATCAGTAACTTCTGGGTAAACCAGGTTACCCTCCATAATATGGGTGGGTTTTATACAATCAGTTACAGGCCTTAAGAGCAAGGACTGACCTTTACTAGAAAGAAGGAATTCTGCCTGGATGGCCTTTGAACTCAAGTTGCACCATGAACTCTTCCTTGTGTCTCCAGCCTGCTCTGTAGGTGCTGTACTTGCCAGCCATATGATCATGTGAGCTAATTTGTTAAACTAATCTCTGTCTATTCCCCTCCTTCTCCCCACCCTTTAGATAAACACGTATACACACATATACATCTCCTACTGATTCTGTTTCTCTGGAAAACCCTGACTATACAACCATCTCACTACTTCTCAAATACTGTCACATGATCAGGAATGTTTGTAAGGTTGGCCTTTGTAACAATATAGTCCTGGAATTAAATCCTATCTCAACAAGTTACCAAATATGATTTTAAACAAGTTACTTATACCTTTCTGACTCTGCCTCTCTGTCTATGAAACAGGTGTAATACCAACTACCTTAACAGAATGTCTTGGATATGCCAGATGACATGTACTCAGCATCTATAACATAGATGGCTCTTGCTAAACAGTAGTCACTGTTTGGTTTCAATGAATTATATGTGAATAAATCCTGCTATTAATTATACCTGTAGCTAATGGTAGGGCTAGTTTGAACTTCTCTAATGAATTCATCTTTCTTGGCTAGAAACTGACTGTGTATGCCCCCTTTTAGGATTACTGTCAAAATAGAATCTTTCTAAGGAGAAGTTTGTTGCCATTAGTCAGATTCCCAAATGAATCAGATGGAAAAATAATAATTATTATAGGCCATGTGGGACTATTCTTCCCATGTGAGGACTCACACTTTTTCTAAAGAACAAACTATTGGGGAGGTGATTGTTTTCTAAGCTTGAGTATTAGGGATTTCAAGGGTATATCAGCATCATGATTAACATTTTGGATATGCAGTTATAAAAAATTATTAAAGATAAATTTTAAAAAGAAAAACTTAAGCTTTTGCGAATTTGAATGCTTACATTCCATATGTAATTTCCTTTTATGATGGTTTTAGAAAGATATATGTCAATCAAATATTACCTCACTAAGTTCATGCTGTACCAATTTTTACATTTCTTTTGGTTCTGGGTTTCAAACTACTTCACGCAGGATATTGAAAGTTTGTTATTTATTAGACAGTATCTGAATTAAGTGTTTCTAAGAAAAGATTCAAGAACAGCTGTCAAGGAAAATTTTGCCACCTCTTCTTAAAATACATTTCAAATTGATAACATGGTATTGCATACAGTGCAAATGAGACTGAGTGTTTAAGAATCAAGGCAGACATCATGTTAAAATGAAAAGAATCAGGAAATACAAAACCTCTTATCTAAAAATAATTTGGCTGCAAACTGTGTTAAAGTCAGAGAGTTACTTACTAAGCTGTATTGAACATTGTTAGTGAGAACTTATTAGATGGCCAGCTCTGTGCCAGGTGTAATTCCCGAAGCAGCGGGGGCCACTGCAAATGAGCTTAGAGCCATGGCCTGTTGCAGTCGGAATAATCGCGTAAGAAGAGAAGTCACCCAGAGACTCGCAGTCTCAGCCTAGAATGTTGAAAGCAGCCACTAGTAACAGGACATTTGAATGAAATCCAAGGAACAAGCACACCAGGCTCAATCAGAACTTGTCTGGAATGCTCTGGAAGCAATGGATGGAAGAAGGTATAAAGTTGGAAAATTTTAATAGTGTTTTCTTTGGGAATGAAATAATACAAATACTGATAAAATATTATATTTAGCTACTCTGTATGTTTTTTGAGTCTGTCATTTCTAGGGGGAAATTGTGATACTCTGCAGTAGTCTTTGAAAATAACTAGAAACTTTTCCATAAATGACTTTTACATCTACCACCGGAAAAGTTTATTCAACTTTAGCATTTATCATTTTATTGTCTTCCTGTTTATTTTTTCACTTAGGGTTACTTCTTTGGAGACTCTTTTTAATTTTTTTGATTTGTCAACAACATAGGATAAGGCTCTTTTTTCTACAACACTGTGAGAGAGTTCATAGGGTCAGGGTATAGATACATGTCCACAAGAATAAAAACCTAGTTTCCTGGGTTGACCTTAAGCAATCAATCTAATACTGGTTTTTTCTATGACCTTAATGATTACTCAAGAACAAAATTATCTTTCCTTTGCTGAAATTCATAAGGCATTTTGATATGTTAGTTTTTGCTCTGTCTGATATTTAAAGCTTGTGTTATCTGACTTTTTGTGGGAGCTGTCTCAGCAGTTAGCTCTCATTTTAGGGAAAAAGAAAGAAATTTTGCAGTAATATTTCCTTTTGTCATCACAGATAAGAGATCACGAAAAAATTATAGCTTCATAATGTACTAAAAGAGAATATGTCCCAAGAATACCCATTCGAAAGTAATGGTGAAAAGGGAAGGGCAAGCGTTCTCTTAATGACTGATTTTGAGAATTACTTGTACTAGTTTCTACATGAGCTTAGAAAAACCACATTTTATCAGATAAATACTCATCCTTTCAAGATTGTAGAGAGTCTTCAAACTTTATGAAAATTCAAAATATATAGGAAGTTAGAATCAATTTTTTTTTAATTTTGTTTCTGCTGTCTGTGTTGTTTCAGACGCTCTATAACATGCATTGCTAAACTTGAATTTAATTCCTGGATCTGCCATTCTCTGTGTGAACACACTTTGAAAGCCCCTCCTCACGTTCCTTGTGTTCTAGTTTCTAGTTGGCAAAACAGGAGGATAAACAACATATTTACCCATAGGAGTTTTAATGAGATGAACACAGATTGCTCCCCAATGCCTACAGAAAAAAAAAAGTATATTTGAGAGCAGTGTGGTGCAGTATTTAAAAACAAGGATTTTGAAATAAATTAGGCCTGTGTTTGTGACTAGCTTCTGCTACATACGAGGTATGTGACCTTGAGGAAATTATAACTTTGTCTAAGACCTATTACTTATTAATAAAATTAAGCTAACAATCATATCTACCACATGGGGTTGTCATGGGGGTTATATGAGACAGGAAAAGGAAAGTGTTTTGTACATGTCTTGGATCTCAGGACTCAGTTGGTATTGATGACCATTTATTACTGCATGAATATTAGTTGATAAATCTATTTTCATCTAATTCAATGTGTGTATATATGCATATATGCACACACATATATGTGTATATATAAAACTGTTTTCTACAAGCTGAAAAGCAGGACTGATTCCGATCTCTTTTGTCTTTCCGAGAACAAGGTGGTGTGTCTATCGGACAGCTGGGAATGCAGTTTGGGATCTTGGATGCTGAGTCTCATCTATACATTGCTTTTGGAGTCATCAGTCATTGTGTAGTGATCGAAGCCACACATAAAGATAAAATCACCTAGTGAAATATATATATATCACATATATATAGTGAGAATAAATGAAAGCTGAGGACAGATCCATAGGGAACACCTACAGTAGTGGGGCAAAAAGAAGAAGGGAAATGTGTCTTTTCTGAGCCAGGAGCATGGAACTAGGGATTGGGCACAAACACAGACAAAAGTTTACCTGGGAAGAGGATAAGGAATTGACATGTCTAATGAGCCCTGCTTTCTCTGATGCAGGTTTTGTACGTAAGGAAGAGTAGAAGTAGGGGCAGTCAACGGACCAGCTTCCATGATGCACAGAAACACACGAGGGTAGAAGACAAGGTTAGAAAGGGAGCTGGGGCCTCACCAGGGAGGATCTTAACTCTTAGACTAATATTTATCTTCCATGACTGAGGGGAATTGTAAGATGAGAACAAAGGCTTTGGGATCTTTAAGATCTCAAAAAGAGTGCAGAAGGCAATGTAGAGGAAGGAGCTGGAGTCGAGGAACCCAGTTCGAAGGCCACTGAGATAATGCCGGGTGAGGGCTGCCAGTTGGGTCTGACGCTCTCTGGCCCTCCTTCTTCTGTTCTTTCTTCTACCACTTCCCACTTTGAATTCCATCAATTACCACCCCTCCCGCATTCTTCACTAGGCTAGCAGCTTTTCATCCTTCAAATCTCAACTCAAGTATCACCTCCTCAGGTGGCTTTCTCTGATACCTGGTCTGATCTTGACGTCTCCCTCCTTCTTTCCACAGCTCCCTATCGTGAAATGAAATCCATCCTGCTGTCCCTTGGTGTCTGGTCGGCTTGTTTTTATTCCTCACCAAACTGCAGACTTCCTAAAGGCAGAAACCAGGTCTCCTTGTTCCCTGGCATCTACTCCTAACCTGGCATATGATCAAAATTCAATGCATGGGAGTGCGTGAATAAACAAATGTATGTGTACAGGAGATGAATAAATACCATTAATATAAATAACAAAATCATAAATGAAACATGGACGCAGTGTAATTAAAAGCAAGCTATGTGAAAAATGGGTCTTCTAAGCAAAGAAGGGTAATTAGTGAGCATTTTTTGCGGTGAAGGTCAATAAATTCTCATCAAGCTATTCTAGCCACAATTTGCATTCAAACAATGAGCGCTCCTCACAATTGCTTCTAAGTTATTCTGGGCAGCACTTAGCAGATGCTCTAAGGCTTTCCCTGTCAGCTGAGAGCCAAATGGGTGAGAAAGTAATGAAAGTGCTTTCCTTTTAATGTGTTCTTTAACCGGCTTTTCTGCTGTAGAATAGAATCAGTCTGACCTTCCCCACAACTAAATGTTTTACATTGTTTAAAAAAAAAAAAAAAAACGCCACGTGAATGGCAGTGCCTTTTATCTGGTGAGGCTAGCCTATACCACACCAAGTGAATGATTTCATGGAATTGGTCGGCCAGTGTCTTGTCAGAGGACAGATATGGCCTGCCACCCATGATTATGCAGAAATCTCTAGTGCCTTTTATCAAGGCCTAGAAAATAATTAAATCTCCCAATTATAAGAACATAATTTATTTTAACATTGCTCTGCGTCAATGTCTTTCAAATGTTTTTACTGCGCTCATGTGTTCATGATCTAGTCATTTTTTTTTTTCAAAATATTAAGGGGGTACAAATGTTTTTGTTACATGGATAGCTTTTGTAATGCTTAAGTCAGGGCTATTTCCTTTCCTCTCCCCTCCCCTGCTTCCTGATTTCTGATGAATTTTACTTCTGTGCCCACCAATTTGTTCCAAATTATTAGAGAGTACATGTGGTGTTTGTTTTTCCATTCTTGAGATACTTCATTTAGGATAATGGTCTCCAGTTTCATCCAAATTGCTACAAAAGACATTAATTCACTTAAACATATGTAAGTGAACCAAAAGTTTCATGGATTTTCTCCTTTCATCTCTACACATCACTTCCATGCTATTCTATTAATTTTCTAAAACACCACTTCAATCATAAATTGATTTCTTCAACGACTATGAGTATCAATCATAGAACAACGATACTTTGAAAATCACCCTTGGCTACAAGGCAGAAGCGGTAAAATTATCGTCTACAAACTAAACTCTGCTATTTCACCATTATATCCATTTTTGCTATTTTGACTAATTTATGTCATCAAGGTGAGTGATTCAGTTAAATTTCAGACTCTTTTTGTGTTTTAATAAATTTTATCTTTAGACTTCCTTTTGTGCTGTTTCACTGTTTTGTTTTCTTGTGTGGGGGTGATGAAGAGAAAAGGACCACAGATCACGTGAGTGTCACCTTAGTATGCAAGACTAGCTTCAGCAGGTAAAGCAGGTAAATGAGACAATAATGCCATCTGCCATCTTGGCACTTTACCTTGGTTTTTGGCTCTGCCAAAAAAATGACAACAAATTTAGTTTAAAGATCTTGATTGACTTTATTTGTGATTCTATAATTGGGCAACATATCATTTTATAAAATAGAATGGGTGTTCCAATGAGCTGAGTGGAGGAGGTGTTGTTACAGACAGGAAGGGGCTGGCTCTAGAGGAAAGCAGACACAAAACAAAAAGCAGATTGGTCCTTGCAAAGTTACTTTTCTTGTAAAAGTTAAACCGGAGAGGGCTTCCTTATCATGCTGGCTAAAGTTGGCCTGTTTGGAAATTTGGCTATTTATCTCTCTCTCCTGATGTCTCATAAGGTCAGATAGAGGCCTCAGTTGCAGCTTGGTGGCATGGGATTTCAGCACCAGTCACTCCACTGTGGTCGATGTGTTGGGCCTAGCACCGGAGCTCAGTCCAAACTAATGGCTTCCTGCACATTTTCCTAACCCCCTATTCACGCATCCGTTCAACAAGTCTTTTGTGGTACTTACTATCTGTCACATTTTGTGATAGGTGTTTGGGGGTTCAAAGATAAAATATAGATTTCTGCTATAAATATGTTAATAATCTGCAAAGGAGACGAATGTGGGAAAAATTATGAAGTGATTATTTTTAAAAAGCAACCCATTATGTAGGCCTTTGTTTCTTCATCTGAGTTAAACTGCTATCTCAGTGCAATGAACTATTATGGGAAATGCAGTGCTGTTTACTTCTACTTGCTAGAGAAATAAACATCTAGGCCTGGTAGTTAGCTGTATAATCTTTGCAGCAGAGAGTTAATTTGAATTTAACTTAATTCTTCCCACCCCTGAACTACTCAAGGCTTCCCCCAAACCACTCTCTCTTCCTTGATTTCAGGCCTTCCCATCTTTGGGGGAACTTGATCCACGCTTAATATAATAAGAGATTCTTTCTAGTGATGCTCTGTGCTTGTGAGAACTCAGTAGCTTGATAAACACATTCTGCTAATTTTTCTTAATAAACACATTCTGCTAAAATTTAAGAAAGCCAAGGTGTGGATAAATTTAAGCATGATTCAGTACATAGTTGCTTTCCTTCTGTGAATAGCTGAAGAAGGAGATTATATTGTGTCTGATGCCATTTGCTAATACTGACATAAAATTGTGTATCAGAAGAAAGAAATCCAAAAGCATGAAGAAGCCCTTAATTATTTTCAAGAAAAAAAAATTAGAAATAGGTCTGTTACTGGGAAAAGATTTACATTGCCTTATAAGTCATTTTAATGGCTCATGTTTAAGTGAAATGTGAGATATCTAAACTAGTGGCTAAAAATACTCAGAGAGTTCTTACCAGAACAGGAAAATTTAGCAGAGAAAGGAACAAGCAGTGAGAATAGGTACAAGAGCATGGTTTGGTTTTTATTTGCTTTGAAATCAAAACCAGCCAAACCAAACTACATGTTGAGATTCTCAGTGATGATTGTGCTGCTGGCTCTGTGATTTCAGTTTCCAGTATCTGTTCCCTGGGCCTCCGGGAGGAGGCGGCTTTGCCTGGTCACGAAGTGCTGCCCTTGGGCGGCTGTTACCTTTCTCAGCCCCAGGCTCCTCCTCTGCTCTGTGAGGTTTGAATGCTTATCTCACAGGATTATGCTGACAATTGAATAAGATTGTGTAAATCCTGGTGTGCAGTATGAACTTACAAGGTAGCCGCATCTAAATTTGAATCTGAATTTGTTGTTTCTATTCTCTTTTTTAAAAAATATATCATCTGGTCCCAAGGCTTCCCCTATTGTCTTTATGTAAAGGATTCCAAATCCTTTCTCTTCAATTCAATTCAATTCAAATTCAATTTCTTCTATGTTGCATTGCTTGAATATTTTATCTGAGATAGAATACCTTTCCTTCCAACTCAGCGTGTTGAAATCTAACTCATTATATTTACTCCCAAATCAGCTTCATGCCCCATAATCTCTTTTCTTCTAAGTGACAGAATTATCCTTTTCAGTTGCCTAAGGTCAAAATTCTGGAGTTGTCTTCAATTTCATCCTTCCATTCATTCATTCATTCATTCAACAAATATTTATTTAGACTCTGTGTCATGCCTGGTGTTGGGACTGAGAACACACACAGTGATAAACAGCCCACACATTCAGAAATGAAGATTGCACTCTGCTTATTCAACCACGCCAAACCACTGCATCGTCTTTGTTTTTCTCTTCCACTGTACCTCTATTAACTAAGCTTTCTTTTCAGCCTCCACTGCCTTCACGTAGTTCGAGCCCTCCACTGTGATAGCTAAAATAAGCCTTTCTGTAGCCTTAGAGCATCCCACACACCCCTGCCAGGCATGGACATCTAAGCCACGTCCTTACACAGGACTTTCAAATGTTTCTCTTGCCTTGGCCCTTAGCCTGTACCCCTCAGAACTCTACGACAGACTAAAATTGCTCTCTTGAGCCTTACCTCCAGCACTAAGATTTGTAACTCTCCTGTCCCTGTGACTCATCTAGGGATTCTCTCATTCCCTTGGTTTGGGTCAATTCTCTCCCTTCTATCCCCAAGACATAAAGGAATGTTCTTTTCTCCACTCTTGAAAACCATAGTTAAGACCAGCTGTATTATCTCTTCTCCCCTAAAGCCTGGTGGAGCACTCACAGCCAGGGACTAATACGCCCACTCATTCGGACCTGTCTTTTATTTTACGGGGAGAAGAAGTATCAGAATTTTCTCACTGATTAATGCTTTTTTTAAAATTGAATGTGTGTTTATTTCCTTTGGCTTCACTGCTACTTCCTGAATACACTGTTCAATGTTCATTACTGTTCATCTATATTTCTACATGCATATATAAGACATATAATTCAGAGCATCATCCTGCTTATATAAAAAGCACAATATAATTTGAAAATTTTGTATCATGTACTATGTTTGTATGTAAATAATCACTTGTAAAATCTAAGTATAAATATTATCCGCCTCTATAGACTTCAACAATATAACACCAAAAATAGCTGGGATGTGCAGATAAAGGTAGGACACTAAAGAAATCTGTAACCCCTGAACAAAGATGGTCTTAGGTCCTTGCAGGAGTTAGTTCCCTTCGTAAATTCACTGAAGTTTCACACAAACCTATTTTTTTTTCCTCTAGCTAGGTTGTGATTGATTTTTTCCCCCAAAACAAACAGCAGTAGATTAGGGAATTAATTAAGGAAAGCCTAGAATGTCTTCTCCTTCACTTCATTTCACTTACAATGCCTGCTGAGCAGATGGACGTGGTACCGTAAGGAGGTTATTTCTCCATAGGGTGTGCAGAATATAACAAATAGTGTGATTAACAAGCCTAAGGGGCTCATATTGAGAAAAGGCTCAGTTATGACCTAACAACTAAAAAGTATTTAAAGAAATCGATTGCAGTTAACCCTTTCAACTGGTAAACAAATATGCACAAAATGAAACCCGCAAAACACTAGAAACTAAAATAGAAAACTACACTAATACATAGTCTCAAAAAAGATGTCATAAAATTAACACAGGGTTACAAATGTATATTTATAATTTGCATGAGATAAATTACCCTCTGGTACTTTCATACATTTCTTTGAAGTAGACTTGTTCCTGAAAAAGTTTGCATTGCAAATGTTTGCAAATTGAAAAATTTTTGAAAATGCACTGTGGCACTCCCAGAGGCTGTTCTCAGGGATGAGATATTTTAGAGTAAACATCTTACTTATTTATTTTTTGCCATTTATATAGCACACTTAATCTATATGATATGTAAATTTGTAGTCACTTACCGATTGTCACTTAGAGACAAATAAAAAAGTTTTACTTTAAAATAGTGTTTTAGGATGTAAATTCTAAAATGCATTCCCTCAGATGCACCTTCCTCCTCCATCTTTCAACATGTTGACAGTCATTTCTTACCCATCTCATGTCCCTAACTCAGTTCACTTTATGATCTGACTTCCTGACTTATTTCCTATGAAAAACAACTTATGATTTGATTAATATCTGTTTGTGTCACATGTAGATATTTTAGGCATGTGGATCACTTTGCCTAACCCTGAGGTCTGAGTTTTTGGCTCATGTTTCTAATCTAAGCCTTAAGTTAGAGAGAAAGAGAGAGAGAAGAAGAAGAGAAAGAGAGAGGGCAAATGTGAAAAAAAGTTTCTCTTCCTTTCAGATCAAAACACCCCAAAAGTTCTTCCCTCCAGTGCTACTTGATCATACTAATGGTTGAAGTCTAGTTAAAAACCCTATTTAGAAAACATCCAAAGATCAAACTTTTTAAGACGTTTTAGTGACACTTTCTGACCCGGCCTCTGCTTACCCTTTTTGGCCTCCTTTCTCACCAGGGCCTCTCTGTTACACTGCACCAACACTGAACTTCTTCAGTTCCTTACATCGGGCACGGCCTCTCCGTTTTTGCCCTTTGCACATGTTTTTCATTTTGCTCAAACTCTCTTCAACATGTTTTCGCTGTGGTGATTTTGACTCATCCTTAGGAGTGATCACATTTGTCACTTCCTACAGGATATGGGTAAGGATTTTTCTCATCTCATCAGCCCCACGATACTCCTGAAGTATCACTGTATTTTAATTGTCTATTTAATTGCTTAATCCCCCACCCACATCTGCCCTTACGACACGAAATCTTAAACTGACAACTGCAGGGAAGAAAGCACTCACAAATACTTTCTGAATGAAACAAAGAACTAATGCATGTTTGAGTGAATAAAAGAACAAATGAATGTATCCCTGAGTCCACTACGGGCTATATTGCACTTCCCTCTTCCCTGTGCTTGCAACTTCTAGCTGTTGTGTGGGCTCCTGTGCACAGATGTGCTGTGGATTGGATGAAAGTCTTGTTTGTCATCCTTAAAAGCTTCCCTTTTGAGTGTCTGCATGCCCTCGTGGCAGTGCATTTGATATCACAACATAGGAACACACAGATGAAGGGAGGACCCCAGGGGTTATGTTCTGCAGAGCCAGCCCTACCACATACAGAGGCCCTTGTTCCTCCACTGATTTCTCAAGAAGAGCCAGTTTTCTTTATTTCCTTCCTAAACAACAATTAAGTTTGGGTCACATCCATATTCTTGCTTGATATTCTCCAGGGTGAGGGTAATTAGCTGAAGGAAAGGTCCCCCTGTGTCTTTCCAGCCCTTAGCACTAGAGGCTCTTTGTGTTTGGGAATGTCAGTGCATAACTTTCCAAAAGTTAAAAATGTATTATGCATATCTATATAGAATAAAGATGTTCAAAGATTTTATTCAACTCCTTAAGTAGATGATAAAGTTGGATCCCAGAACATTTGAGGAAGAGAGGTTTGGATAGATCCTCAGGAAATGCATTAAAAAAGTTGATGTTAGAAAGAGATATAGGGAAGTTAAATTCGAACCTGATTAATGTCCTATAGAGCAACAAAATCAGAATCTTTTGGGGTTATTTTTTACTGCTGAACAGAGATCTACAGGTGACCTGTGACTTCATGGTACCTAAGCCCTATTCAAAGAGCAAACGGTGAAGATGAACATGTTAAATAAACACTGGGGAGGCTTGTTGAACAATAACCCAGAGTGATATTTTGTCTTATTTCTAGATTTTAAATAACTTTTCTTAATAGTGGTTATCCTCTTTGAGAAATCAGTAAGCGCTATGGACCACTCACTCACAACATTATACCCACTATTTTAAGGGGTTTCTGAGCTCTCTGAAACCCACCATAGGTTATCTAGTAGTCCACATCCCCAGGGTCCTCATTCTCAATGGCTGAAGCCCACATGCAAGGCAGGAGACATTTGGTCACAACCAGAGTGACCATATATATTGGTTTTCCTTTCAAGGAAAACATGCAAAATATCAGGACAAAGTAGATTCAAACACAGTGGATTGGGTCAGTTAACTCCTCTGGTCTCCAGTGTAGTAGAGATGTATTTGACGCCACTGTTTAAGTCTCCAAATTCCAGACAGTGGCCATTGCCCCTCACCATGAGAAGCGTGATGCCAACGGGCCGCAGGGCAGCAGGCTCAGGGGGAAATGTGAGAGATTCTAGGTCAGATGTATGTGAAGCTATAACTAGGAAATAGACTCAGGGGAGTCCTAAGATAGAGCCTATGAAGAGAGGTCTGGCCCCTTCTTCAACTGCAGTGAAAACCCACACCTATTTATCATTGTTTGATGATGTCACTTCTTGTTTTTCAATACGTACCTTCAGCAACTATAAACTTTTAAAAAATAGGTGAATTTTCAATGCAAATAAAGCACTGGGTTTTCAATTCCCAAGAAAGTTGACGATAAACCTGTTTTTCAACATTGACCATCCACAGAGGGGAGAGGAGCACGTCGGTAGGAAGCCACTAACCTCCTGATGCTTCTGAGGAAATATCAGTACCTCCTTCCGAAGTTATTCATTGTTTTTGAGAGTTGGCCCAAATATCATTCGACTGCTTTGGGAAAGGTCCATTTACACATTGCTCAGTGAAGCATGATGTTTCATTTAGATCATGGCTCTTGTTTAGATTAATTTCACCCATTTTTTTATTATAGGCCTGCTTATGCATCTAATATAGTCAAGCAATCCCTTTTCATGTATTGGCAAAAGAACTTGCCAAGAGTTAAATAGTGCCAGCTTTATATCAGTGTCATCAGATTCTTCAGAGGAAAAATGAGTCAATTCCAATAGCGGTTATACTTTTTCATCCAGTTCACAGAATCAAAGTAAGGCTTTTGGAAGTTAATTCTGTCAAAGGTGAAACGTGATTGTAAATGCTGTGATAAAATCAAACAGTTCAACATTGAAGATAAGCTCAAGTGTGTTGTTGTTTAGTTTGTTTTCTTCTACTGAGAATACATGATTATATATCTTGGTCAAGCACAACAATATGTTAAAACAATATTTTTATTAATACTATATTAAGAAACTACTAGACTTGGTTGTGGTGTACACATAATTCATAACTGCATGCAAATAATCTTCTATATTTAATCAAATATAGAAGGATTATAAATATTTGGGTGATTATAGGATGATTATAAATATTTTGATATATGTATATTTAGAAAAATTCAATTCCACAATTTTTGGACAAAGTTCATGTGGAATATAAAAGGTATTTTAGATTGGCAGTTCACTCTCTTTGCTACCCATCAGCAATCAGGTTTTATAATGTTCAGACCTTTGAAGTATCCCAGAACAATATCTAATATGATATTAAACTTTGGGAACATGATTCTTTATGTTTTGGTTGCCATTTTGTTTAAAATCAGTGAACATCTTTAATCAGATTGTTTAATGAATGGAATGCCAAAAAATGATAGCTTATGAGGCTTCTAGCAAATTGCACATATTTAAAACAACACTTCTGAATTGGAAAATATTGTAAATTATTCCTTCAAAAGCAAAGGATGAACCAAACAAATTAGTTGATGAGGGTTGTATCAAAGGGACACCGGAACCAACTAAAGTAGCTCTCAATGGCCAAAGCTAGAACAACTTGGGCAACAATGCATAGAATTGGACTGTAACCCAAAATAGAAAACAAACATCCATGAGTCCATACTCACATAAATAAATAAATAAGAGGAGACAAATCTCCTGTACAGAAGAATTCCAAATAATTTATGCAGATACTCTACCTTCAAGGAGATAGAGTGTAACTTTCCACTTAAGTGTGGGTTGTGAATAGTGACTTCCTGTAACAGAATACAGTATGGAAAGGGAAAATGAGTAACTGCAGTGAAGAAACCTGATGAACACTACCTAAGCCAGGTGATCAAGATTAACATCAACACTGATAACTCATGCTGCTGGTATGTACCGTCGATATGATATGATGACAATGGCACTTTACTGTGGTCTTCCTACTCAAAACACATATTCTCAGTCTAATCATGAACCAAACACCAAATTCCAACAGAGAGACATCCTTCAAAATACCTGCTCAGTCATCTTCAAAACTCTCCAGGGCATCAAAAACAAAGTCTAAGAAAGTGTCATAGCTCAAAGCAGCCTAAGGAGACACAACTAAGTGTACTGAGACATCCTTGATAGGCTCCCGAAATAAAAATAAAAAAAAAAATTAGGCAAAAACTAAGGCAATATGAATAAGCTATAGACTTTAGTTGTTAGATAATAACGTATCAATACATGTTCATTAATTTTAACAAATATACCATGTTAACGTGACATAATGCTAGAGGAAACTGGGCGAGGAGGTATATGGGAACTCTTTGGGCTATATTTTTAATTTTTCTGTAATTCTAAAATTGTTTTCAAAAATAAATTCTATTTTTAAAAATAATAGAAGCTTGTATGTCAAGGTGCTCATTTTCCCTGTTGCCTTAGGCTCCCGCATGGCTCAGCCAGAGCCAGGTTGTTTCCCCTACTCATTCAACCAGAAGATCTTGATATTTTGTATACTCATTTCAGGATTGTAGTGTGTTTCCACTGAAGTTCTATCAGGATTTCTCTCCTAGAACAATCCTGACTCTAAAAAATCCTAGAGCATGCTATGATTTTGAGCTGTCAACCCTCCTAATAAATGGATACTTTATGAAAAAAAAAAATCATGGTTTACAAAAAAAATAGCCAATTTCAAATTTAGTAGCTATAAAATAAAGCTTTGAAAAAATTACAGGTAATTTTATTTTAAAAATTAAAAATACTGATAAAAAATGTGTCTTTCAGAAAAAATACCATTGACACAGCATTACATATCTTTGCAGGTTTTTTCTCCCATATGCAAATTACTTCTACTGAATTCACTTTTGATTTTAATGAAGCATACTCAGTGAGAAGGCAAGGTCTCATGTAGAAATGTATGCACTTTATTAATACTTCAGAAAAAAATAACTTTGCATATTTCCCTAATACCTAAAATGATGAATGCTCAGCAAATATCACTGCATTCATTTTGTTTTCTAATAATTAATCTTACCTGATACATCTTAACACTTCCCTCTCCAAATGAGAGTATTCCCATTTCTGATTTTTTTCACATTGAAATATGGAAAATATGGAAATATCTCGGCCTGAGTATTTTTCACAGGCACTGCCTTTATACGTTCATTCAGAATAGCTTTCTTTAAGAAATACTATGTCACTGAATACTGCCACTTCTTCCCTGTAAGTATTTTATATGTACATACAACCAATTCTTCCAGTTATACTTTCTCTTGCCTCTCACTCAACAACTTCTGGATAATATTCTTTTGGTCATTAAAAAATTATTTTTTCTCCTTAATATGATTTGTAATTGCTCATCTTTATAACTGATGAAATGTACCACATAATGTAGCAGATTTCAGCAAAACTGAGATCTTTAGGAGGAAAAACAATTTGAACCACAACCTCTTGGAAGAATAGCTGCAACAGTAAACTTGAGTTTAATAAGATGATCTTGCTACAGCATGAAGGAATCTCAAAAACACTACGCTAAGTAAAGGAAGTCAGACGTCAAAGACCACATATTATATGATTCCACTTCCATGAAATGTCTTCGAAGGCAATACATAGAGCAAGTACAGGAGTGGTGCCTGGGGCCAGGGGCTAGAAATAAGGATTAACTGGAAATGAACATCACAGATTTTTGGTTTTGGAGCAATGAAAATGTTCTAAATTTGGATTATGTTAATGTTTCCATAGCTCTGCAAATCTACTACCTTCATTGAATTATATACTTAACAGGGTACATTTTATGGTATGCAAATTTTATACCTCAATAAAGCTGTTTTTTAAAATGATGTTTATCAAAACAGCAGTGCAGGCAGATGAACTCAGCCTGTCGGCATCGTCAAGATCAGCGTCTGAACTTGAGAATTATTACAGCTACTTTGCTTTTGCGTCTGCTCATCAGGGGCAGCACTGAATTTTGTAGGAGGCAAACTGCAAATATGTGTGGGTCCCTCACACATAATAGAAACTGTGCTGGTGCCGTACAATGAGAGAGCTCAACACAGGACTTAAGAAATGATTCTAGCTCTTCTAATTACTTTCTTTTTCATTCAGCCATTGCCTCTTTGCCCCTATCATTTCTGCTTGACAACTTAAAAAATGAATAACTTCTTGTATTTCTTCTTTTCATAGTCTAATGTCAGCTGGAGGTTTGGATGCCCATTTTCATCAACAAAAAGTTCTTTTCTTTTTGTACATGAGATGACTAAGTTCAAGCAATTAGCTGTAGAATAAGCTATGAACATTTTTATATTTCCAACCAAACTGAAGCTCCTAACCTGGGAATAAATAAATGTCATTAATGGGCTAAAAATCAATAAAGAAAAATAATACAAGCAAAGTCTTTGTTGTAAGAATGGGTGCTCTTCAGCAATCCTTAATGTCTGGGTATTAATGGAAAGTATTCACGAATGTGAGACAAGGGCATCGCTCGCTTCTTTGTACCATTAGAGGGAAGGACCAGAAAGGAGCCAGTGAATAAAATAATAAATAAATAAATAAAAAGTCCAGTGGTGAGAAATTTAACATATCAACCACGAAACTGTGTTAATTTGATAATTAAAGTGTCTTGGTTCAAACGTAGATCCTGGACACTTAACAAAACGGTGACAAAATAATTAGGAATGAAGGCATATTACACACACATTAGTAGCCGGAGCAGATAAAGTGTAAAACTCCCTTCAAGAAAACGCTTTTTGAACAGCACAGAGCAATTACGTGCAGACCTTATATTATTTCATCATTCAAAGTGGATCTGGGAAGACAGACAAGGAAGGAGCGTTTCCAGCGGGGTTGAGCCCTGAAGGGCACAGGGGGACGTAGAGGCGGCGGCAGGACGAGAGGGGGCGGGGAGGACACAGCCGTGAGGAAAGATGAGCATGAAACCTGCCTCCTGGTCCCTTTCCTCTCGCTTAGTTTTCTCATTCTCTTCGATTTCGCTTTCTCTCTTTCCCCTTCGTTTTTCACGTGTGTCCCCTTTGCAATTTTCTCCAGCCTGTGTATATACTTCATCTGCACTCTCTTCCTTCCTTTCTTCTCACTCACATTCATTAAGGCAAGAAAACTCTTGAGAATGAAAATGAGCGGTTTAATGTTTGTACTGAATTCAAGAGGTGGAGTGTAGGAAAGGAGACCCGTGCATCATTTCTTTGTAGCTCAAATGAGATGGCAGCCTTAGGAGAAAACAGCAAACCAGGGGATAGAGACAGGAACTTCCACGAAAAAAGGTAATTCATTACAGGATCTGTTGTGCCAGGCTGGGTGTGCAAACTGATATTTGCACCATTTCAGCTGGGTAATTGGGTTTTTTGTCTCTTTCCCTTGAGGAGTTTACATTTTTCCTTTTATAACTAACTATAATACAAAGATGAGTCAGTGGCCCAGTTTTTTCCAAAGTCGATTTTTTAATATAGTTTACAGTATAGTTAGAAATGAGATGTTCCCAATTCACGGCAGAATCTTCTCTGTGCAGAAAGTATCCTGGGAATGCATTTAGCAGCTAATTTTGAATGAGGAGAAAAAGGTAAATATATGTTATAATATTATATAACATGTCAAAGCAATGTCCATCAAGTCATTTTATATTAACAAAATAATCACTTCACTGATTACCACCTACCAATCCCTGGTGTAAAGTAAGTTCATTATTATTCCTATTTTACATGTATAAGGCAATTGAGGTTAAATAATTTTTGCTGGGTCATTTAGGGAGTACATTTTTAGACCTGAAAAGATAAATGGCTTCATCTTGCAAAAAGAGAATAGATGTTTAGAGAAATTAAGGGCCTTACCCAAGTCCACACTGCCAACCAGGGGCAGACCCGAAACTAGGACTCAGATCTTATAGAGACTGCTCTGACCACTAGACCAAGCCTCCTTTTTGTTTAGCACAACAACAATCCCACCAACATGGAAATGCAAATATTTTGCCCATGTTTGCATTCTATTTAACTAGGTCATGAAGCAGAGAACTCTTTGCATACAACCCATTTTGGATGGCGTTGGCTAATAGCAGAGATGTCATAAAATTAGAAGGGTAAGGTAGAGATGGCAGGTCAAGGCTAGCCCTCAGTTACACAGAGCACCCCCAGTACTTCAGGATGTTGTGAAAATTGTTAGGACAGAAATTAGTAAATAGATATTCGGTGTGAAATCTCGCAGTGGGTCCCACCACTCCTGCCTTTCTCATAGCAATTGCTATGGGAACCAGTGCTCTCTTTTGCATTTCACCATCTCATTCCCTATTAGAATTAAGATTTACTTCCAAGAAGAATGCTTTGATAATTATCCTTTATGTTTTCTGAAAAGATCAGATTATGTTGTGATACCTGGTCTCATTAGTAGCCTAGAGGGTGGGTATCTGTCTTGTTCCTTTGTAATTGTCATACCTGAATGTTGATGGAAATCACAACATGGCCCTCCCCCCAACAAAGTGCAAATCCTTATTAATCTTCTCCATAATCAATCTTTATAGTCAGAGTTGTTTTATTTCCATGACGCTCCCTGGATGAAACTCACTATACATTGCATCATTAAGGTTGATTTTCTAAGAAAAGAGTTTTCTATTATTTCCCTCTGGTGGCTTCAGGCTAATTATCAAACCTCTCTATGCCTCGGTTTCCTCTTCTGTAAAATGAGGCTAACTATAGTATCTACCTCAAAGGCCTGTTTTGAGGATTAAATGAATTAACATGCAAAGCCATTAGAGCAGTGGCTGATGCCTGATCAGACACACATAGCAGCTGTTTACTAGTTTTCTCTAAAAAAAAGTATCTAAGTTGTAAAATAACCTCCATAAGATGATTACCTTTTAGGATAACCTTCTCTGGTAACCACGGGTAATGAACAAACAATAGGGATCACCCTGTACTGATCATTAGAAACCAGACTGCCTTTTGTGCTCCCAGGTTTGCCACACACCTGGTGATTTTCAGTCCTATGTGCACAGGGCTTCATCACACGGGGTGGATGTATTTGAACTCAGGTCTTGTTCTTCCAACCTCAGCTCACACTCCATCTGAGATGCTAGGATATTTATGATGCTAATGTTTAAAACTAGTGTTCCTTGGAAATAGTTAAGATTTGAGGGGTTATCTTTATTATGGAAATTAATAGTCTCACTGTTTTATTCATTAATATTTTAATATGTTTATGATGAGACTCAGCCCAAACCAATTTCCAAATCAAATCTGTCCCTAAGTAATTCGATTTGTTGGAACAGAGAACAAAAGCATTACCAACAGGGTACTTTGAATGAAATTATAATTAATTAGGCATATGAATGCACTAACTAATTTTGGATGAGTAATTAGATGACTAATTATGTTGAAAACAGAACTGTGTGCTTAATGAGATGACCATGGCCAATTCCGCCCTCAGCAAATGTTTTCTGTTAGTTAAACTTATGATTCTTTTTTGATGATCCAGGGTCACCTGTTGCACAGAGAAGATATGTAGAGGTGTGATTGGTGCTGCTTTGGACTTGCAATTTTCATTACACATCCACAATCAAGGCCTCTTTACCGAAACATATGTTCTTTGACTGTCTTTTGCAGATTTATTGATATGCCATCTCTTTCCTTTCACACCCTACATGCACACACACAAACACACACGTTCCCACTACCGCCTAAATTCTAATTATTTCTGCTTCAGTTTGGGATCTCCACAATGATAAATTGGACAAGAAGAGGAATAACACATTGATTGTGCTATAGATAAATCTTAATCCATCCTGGAGAAGTATTTGAAGTGGCAGTTTCCCCTTTGAAAAGGCACTGCCTGAGATCTGCTCAGATCATAGGCAACCTTGAAGCATTCAGCGGTTCCGCTCCACGCAGCTGGTTCTAACTAGCACCTATTTGGCAAAAAGCTACACTCAGGATTTCTGGTTTTAAGTTCAAACCAATATTTCATAGCAATTGTGTTGTCAGAATTCAGGTCAGGAAGATGGCAGATGTTAATTTAAACCAAAGAAGCAAAAACAAACTCTTTTCACTTTTTCTTTTTTTATCATCAAATTGGCAGCTCTCCACAAATTCTGAACACAAAATAAACTGCAAGTGAGTTAGAGACACACAGAGCTGATGAGACATTCTAAGGTATTTCGGTGTTGGGTAGATACTGAATAGATTCTAAAGTCATACAACTTAAGGGTGCGAAAAGTGATGGCCTTGGTATGTCAGAAAATAATGATACCATTTTGCTTTATTCTAAAGAGAAAGCTGAAAATCACGATATCACGATGATCCCAGTTTTTATGAAACTGCTTTCCCTTGTTGTCTGTATTATCCAATGACTACGAGGTCAGTCTCCAGAGAAAAGGTACCCTCGCTAGTTTTGTCTTTTTTTCCCACACATCATCAGAAGAACTCCCCTTTCAGAAAGCATTTTATCTGCAAGAAATGAATGTTCATACCTGGAATCTAGATAGAGTCAAATCTACTCTGCAGTTGGAATTCAAGACTCTCCATCATTTTACAGTAAAGTCGAACTTTGGTAAAAAGCCTATGCATTTGCATTATCGATATATTTGTACGCGGGCATTTGCGTGTATGCAACTAGCTATACATTTGCCCTTCTCTACCATCTGTTTTTAGAGCTTCACAAGGGAAAAAAAAGACCTGCCACTGAACATCCTCCCGATGAAGATTTCTATCTTAAAGAGAATTTTAAGTCTAACAAAAAATCACTTTGAATTAGCAATTCAGCATAAGCACATTCTGCAGGGTACTATACACTGAAATAGTGATCTTTCTCACACCAAAGCAATTATTTAAAAAATTTCTGTTGTATTTTCCAAATCAGTCACCAGGGATTTGACCAGTGTTTGAAGATTATCAAGTACAATTACCTGCTTGATCAATATTTTGTTTCTGTGAGACCAATAGACTTAGGAGCACCTCTGGTTCCTTTTAAGGCTCACATGTTGACCGAACAGTTCCACGGAGATTGACAATCACTGCGGAGCAGTTCTTAGGTCTGTTATGAGATAATCTTATCTGGTTTGCCATTTTATTTTGGTTATTTCTGCTCTGACCTCTTCCTTACTCAAGAAAGCTTTTAGGAATGTGAGCTCTGTACCCGAGGATATTGAAACATTATTTGCGTTAGATTAGGTGCTTTGGAAGGTCTTGCTTAAAGGAGACGTATCATGCTTCTACATCCTGCCTGGAAAGGACCTCCACTTCAGACACCGCAGACTGCACATCGCTTGTTGCAGACTGTGAAACACTCAAGGAAGTTAGTGAACATTGCCCTTGCCCATTCAACCCATAAAGGAAAAATAGAAGCCCTCTTTTTTTTTCCTTCTCCACACAAGGAAACAAAAGGCCCTCTTTATCGTTTGTTTATTCCTTAAGAGGAAAAAAATAAAAAGAAAGATTCAAAAGAGAAATCTAGGTTTTGTAAAAGTCTTTACGTGAAAACGTAGGCCAAATTTGGAGGTTTACACAACAAAATACTAACAATTGTTGTTTTAGCTTGTCCTCCTTTTGTGTTAACTTTTTCCCAGGTTTAGCAAAAGGATGCACTCTTCTTTGGTTGTTAGGAAGGTCGACAGTCCCTCCCACTTCCAGAAGGCAAGGCCTGGTCTCCATTCTAAGTTGGAGACCTGTTAGCACAACTGATATTGTCGGAAAAGCTGAAAATATAAATAGACAAATGAATTTAAAACGGTCAAATGCTTTATGTGTGCCACTAATTGTCATGCTTAAAAACTTAGAATATTCTGTCTGCTGTATGTGAGTCTATATAAGTGTTGAACATGCCAGGAAAGCACAGTAGGAGAACCGGACATGAAAACATTTTTATTTAACCCAGCCCACCACTGTCAATCTCAGTGGCTTTTCACAAGTCAGAGAGTCTGTACGCAATCCTAAACTCTTTCAGTTTGGTTAAGCTCAAGTTAACAAGTGTATATTGAGTGCTCCTAATAGGTGCTGAGCATATGCTTGGTCCTGTGGAACAGAAAATATGAACAATTCAGAAGAAAGAAAAAAGAGTTTGCAGTTTATTGTTGATCAAGGGTTAATACTGTTGGTGTTTGAATGTGTATTGTTAT
Source organism: Indri indri (assembly GCA_004363605.1). Classification (NCBI taxonomy): domain Eukaryota; kingdom Metazoa; phylum Chordata; class Mammalia; order Primates; family Indriidae; genus Indri; species Indri indri. The sequence goes on along the minus strand of RJWJ010012581.1, from coordinate 17,487 downwards.
GTAAATGTGTGTTGTGTGTATATGTGTGTTTATATGTGTATGCTCCTGAGTGTGTATACATATGTGCATGTGTACATGTGTATGTTCCATGTATACATGTATAATTATACATGTATAATTCAGGTTAGTGCCTTTTCTCAAATCTAAACTCAAATTTTTTTTTGAGTTTTTATGCCTGGTTTAACTCTTTCTGTATCTGATTTTATGTGTTGCTAATTATGGAATTCTACTTGGTAATATAATTCGTACTGAGACATCTATTTCCCTAGCATTTTGATATCATACAGTGCACATTTTGCCAAAGTAAATGCCTAAGCACATAGAACAGAATCTAAATTATGCCCTTAAACTAACTAACTGCGATGGCTATATTTGTTTGACCTGTTAATATCTATTTTTCAGTCCTTTGTGGAAACAATATAAATTTATATTGGCTGAGAAATTTGTGTTCCAATAGAATTACTTCTGTCCCTAGTGTTTCATGATTTAGAATGAAAAGCATGTCTTCACTGTAGTTTATTTATATGGACGTTCACCGAAGTCAGTGTTCTAACTGCAGTGGAATTCCCTAAGCAAGTTATATTTCAATATGCATTTACCAAAAAAACAAAAGTAAGCTTCAAAAGCAAGCAAAGATAAGGGTATCACACTTTGTTTTTTAACGAAGAGTTTTCAGACATAGTTGGCAAGTGAAGTCTATTACTTCTGAAATTATTTAAACTAAGATTAGAATAACTTTACCATGTTTTATTGCTTTACAGTTTGTGGGGATATGATAAAAGGCCATTAAAACTATACATGGGTAAATTCTTTCTGACAACTTATTAACTTGTCCCCAGGTGGGCTAACACAGACCTCAGAGGCTATGAAGCAGAACACAGGTGTTGGGTCACTTCTAATTCAAGCGTGTGCTAGGCGAGTGCTCAATGACACTCAGTAGTGGATGCTACCCAAAACAGAGATGTCATGATTTCTCCAAAAATATAAATAAATAAATAAGTAAATAGCTATATGCTAATACTAACTCACAAATTGTCAATGCTGAACTAAATATGGAGACTGTTCCATGTGGTTTCCGCTTTCCATTCCTAGTTTCTTACAGGTCTTCACCGGGAAGATCCTTTCCCATCATGGGTAGCGGAGGAGGATTAGCATCATTGCCACAATTTTGTTTGAGCACTCCTCACCTCTGTCCATGCCCAAGAGCCATTAAGCAGGCCCTGGTCCAAGGTCAAGTGTAAATCCCAGCTGTGGAAGTTCCTCTAAGAAGGTAAAATTGTGATTGCTTCAAGATGGCTTATGCACCCCATTCTCCTGGGCTGAGAGGATCTGTAGCTGCAGCACAGGTGGGGAGCTCCTGACTTTGCACCCTTCCAGACCAGAGCCAGGAATGCGGGTTGGGAACCGCCAACCTTCGCTAGAGGGTGAGGCAGAGAGGAAGGCTGGGAACAAATTTCAGAAGTTGAACTCTTCCCTCCACACCAGGCGGCTACATAACAAATACCATCCTAGATCTAAAGTATCCGTTTTTCAACATGAATTCTTCAAAGAAGTGGTATGTAATGTTACTTCTGAAAGTAAAAAAAAAAAAAAAAAAAATTCCATACATTGTGAATGTCTTGTTGATTCATAGAAATGAACTCTTATCCATAATTGTAGTCAGTTAAAATGCAAATAATTAAATACTCTATATTAAATAACAATTTTAATCATGCTTTGTAAAAGCAGGAACAGTAAAATTATATGAATAAAGGATTTGCTTATTATCCTGCATCCACTTAGCCAAGAACACTGAAAAGATGTGAACTAACAGGACTAGAGTGTGCAGCACAAATGAGGCAATTAGATGACATTTCTTGATTGTTGGTCAACTCAGTAATTAAAGGAATTAAGTAAATTCTGAAAAAAAAATATATCATGGAACAGTTTGAAATCTATCTATCCCTGGACAGGAAAGAAACCACACAAATGTATACGAGAACTGAGCATTCCAGGAGGACTTAGAATTGCGAAAAATGTGGAGTTCCTCCCCTCAAAGGAGCAAACAGCTCAGGATAGGAAAAAATTAGTGTACATAAATAATATAAAGAAAAGAGAAGAATTAGTAGTCAGGAAAGCATCATTGAGCTGAATATAATAGTAGCTGTGCTACTTATAATTAATTCTATAAAATAATAAATCACATAGGAATACTGGCTTTACTGTATTTGTATCTTTAAATGAACCATAGTACTGACATTTAGACTAGCGTTCTTTATTGAACTGGTGTAAGAATTCTACCACAAATCAACTGCCAGATAGCAGAGCAACTATTATGTCCCCATTTTACAGATAAATATATTGAGGACCATAGAAGCATGACAGCTGTGTTTCATAATTCCAGGGAGAAACATTCATATCAGAGCCATCAAGTGACTTTCTCAAGATAACAAAGCTGAGTCACAACAAAGCTGACAATGACAATCTTGTTGGCAATGTTTCAGATAGAACATGAGCATTATAGGCAGACTGTGCTTACCAGCTGAGTAACCTTGGTCATAATGTTAATCATCATTATCATCATTTATTTTCTTTGTGCCTCACTTTCCTAATCAGCAAAATGGGATAATAGTATTTGTTTTACACATTTTTTGGGAGGATTAATGAGATAGGCATGCAAAGCAATTAGCACAAAATATACATTCAATAAATAGTTGTAGTTACATAATATTATTATTTAAAAACTCTTGTCTTTTGATTTCTAGGTGAGAACATCCAATACATTGTTTCTTTTTCTTTTAACATGTAACAATTCCATATAGACATGTCATTTAAACAGATATTTTATGTGTAAATGCATTCTCTCTCACATACACACAAATAACAAACTTAAACTCACATATATACTACTTTTTAAAAAATAATGAGAGTTTGCTTAGCATTTGCATAATAACCTTTGCTAAAGAACAAAAACCTTGCCATTGTAATAGCTTAAATATTATATCATTTCTTGGAGTAGCCTAATTGTGGGTTACATTAGTTCCTGTCATTAAATTGTATCAAAACTAAAATTTGTGATAAACACCTGAATTAGTATGTAAAAAATATTTCTTTTCAGCAATACAGAACAATGATTTTAGCTTTGCTTAGAAAACTTCTTCAAATTTAATGTACCTAAACTAAAGATAGTAAAATATAATAAAATAAAAAGTAATTTGAAAAGTTAAGCTCCAAAAGGAAAGCAAAGAATCATTATCAGAGCAGGGTGAAAGAAGAAGTTTCATCTTTAAAACATGGTTCTTAGCTTTGATAATGTAATTTTTCAGTAGATAATTTCTTCCAAAGGAAGTTCAATCAGATGAAAAAACACCCAAGATGTGTGTGATTAAAACGTATCAGCAGCCTAATCCATCAATGTGTATTTGGGATATTTCTAATACACCCACAAATAAATTCTTTCCAGATTAGCATTTTTCATTCATTCATTTTTTCCTTTATTCATCTCTTCCTTTAGTCAGCCAACAAATATTTATTGAGCAAATACTAATACTGTGCACCAGGTGCTATATAAGATATGTTCTCGCTGTGGAGGAATTTGATGTACTCCTAAGTTAGGACATGTAAATGCCCAGGAAACAAGGTATGCCGTGGCCAGTCTCAGGAGGTGCCAGGAAGAAGGGTGGGCACCCCCAGCTTGGTGGAAAAGGAGCAGCCGGCCTGAGCAGGGGTGCAGAGACAGGTAGCAGGGCACTCAGGTGCTGCAAGCTGAGTTACGTGATGGGGACCATATTGTGGGGGATAGAAAATAGAATTGCAAAATTTCAGATAACACATTTTAGACATGTTTGTTACCAGTCATTCATTTTGCCAATATTTTTTGGCTCCATGTATGTGCAAGGCACTGGTCCCCACGCTGCAGCACAACACTGAATAAAGCACACATAGATTCCTGCCTTCACAGCAGTCACATTCTGTGACAATAAAATAAATACATAATCTATGTTATATGTGTGCATGGTGTGTTACATAAGGGATGAACATTTTAAATGAGGTGTTTTAGGAAAGGCCTTGCTGAAATGATATTTGAGAGGGAGGACAACCCAGCAGGAGGTGCATGAGCCAGTGACAATCCGAGGGCTGCCAGGGCAGGTGGATAGAGCCCCAGAGCTGGGAACGTGCCTGGAGCACTGGAAGAGCCCTGAGGGGCCAGCACAGCTCGCACCGGTCAGCAACAGCTGGAGGAGGAGGGGAGCAGGGCAGAAAGATCAAGCGTCAGAAACAGAACTGGGACAGCCGCGTAGGCCGTTGTAGAGGCTCCAGCTTTTACTTGAATTGATTTGGGATGTCTCAGAGGATTGAGCAGAGGGTGACTTGATCTGCCTCTATGATATGAGTGTCACCTGGCTCACTGGTGAGCGTGCTCTCTAGGGGGAAGTGGGGAAGCCCAGGGAAGAGCTGGGAGGCTATTAAAATATCCAGCAAGAGCGAAGGGTGGCTGGGCTGGCGCGACACCGACAGAGGTGGTGAAAAGTGGTCCGTTTCTGGACACTTTGAAGGTAACATTGAAAGGATTCCCTGAGGAGAGGTGTGAGAAATACAGGCATCAAAGATGACTCTAGCTTTAGACTCAAGCAACTGAAAGGAAGGTGTTGCCATTCATCGAAAGGGGAAGCCCAGAGGGGAAGCAGGTGGAGCCGTTGTCAGGAATACAGATACTGTGTTACCTAGCGGCTCTATTTAGTCATTCATTATTTGCCTATTGTTTATTAGTTATGCTTTTTATCCTGGGATAAAGTCACACAAACCTGCAAATAAGTCTGCTTCATAAACAGATAGTTAAGAGCTTTACTTCTTTACATAAACCAATATTACAAGTTTTAATTACTCTATCTTATTTTTGTTTGCTTCTAACAGCATGGCATGGAAGTGAAAAAATAGTTGGGCCATGGAGATAGGTGTGTGCATAAAGACAAACCTTTGGCAGAACAGGCTAAGGAGTTCCAAGAACAGCACAGTAACAAGAATTTCCAAAGGGTCCAGTCAGATATTGAAAGTTCTGTGTGTGCAAAGTTCTCCCAGACTAAGACAGAGAAAGACAGAGGCCTCTAAATGAGAAGAAGGAACTGTCCATCCCTCTCCACCCCACATCCAAGAATATCTTAAGTACCAGTTCTGATTCCAATATTTCAAACTACAGCAATGTAAATTACGATGGGTGGCCCTGAGATTTAATAAGCTGCCATATTATAATAAAAATTGTCCCATCAGTATCAATAACAGAGAACAAGTGAAGTAATCTGCCAAGCACATGGGGGTCTCAAGAATGAGACATGATATCTTCCTGTGCGGATGTACACTAAATGATTGTAAATGCCTTTTTTCAGTTTTCATGAATGGTAAAACACCTAATTCTTGGTCTGTTATTTGGCCAATGTCTGACTTATATAAAGAAATGGGCATGTGTATTTCGTAGAAAAAAAATCTTTACCGTATTTGATGGTCAAATCTTTTAAAAATGAAGCTAAAACCTTCATTTTGGGGAGTTTATTTACCAGAACTCTAGTAATTGTTAACACCTATGTCTCACGTACCCTCAGACTTGGGCTATTAAATGTGTGAAACAACACTTACTTAAAACGGTACCTACCCTTGTTTCTAATGTGACATGCTGCGTTCTTTTTGTTCCTCAAGCTTTCATCCTTTTAATGGGAAATAATTGACTAAATCATATTCAATTTTCTGCATATAGTGCTTTTTCTAAATTAGAAATAGAAAATTACAAATGAAAACAAGATTGGATGAAAAACTGCCTGAAGCCCATTTGCCATAATGGTTTTGAACTTAGGAAAAACAAAAACAACTTTTAGTCCATTAATTGCAAGTTGTTGATGCCAGAAGCAGCTTAACTTTACAGTTATTTCACAAGAAGGAAAAAAGGAAGGAAGGAAGCAAGGAAGCAAGAGTATAGAAAACCAGAGAGAAGATGGAAATCAAAACCATAGAATTCTGTTTTCAAATCAAAATGGCTTGAGACTGTGGGTGACCAGATAGCCCCAAGTTCAGCAGCCCATTTTCTCTTGTTTTTGGTCTTGTTCTTCTCTGCTCCTGTCACTTTTCCGGGTTGCTGTCTCTGCCCAGCCCCTACACACTTTATGTAAAGCCCACACCACAGTGTTTGCAGTGCTGTGAGTTAAAAGAGTTGAATCCTGACCTTAGAGTATCCAGAGCCAGAAACTGGGAGTGGTGAGTTTCACTTATTTTTGCATCTACACAGAGCATGGAAAAATATGCCCAAGTAAGGTAACATATACAAGGCAAGAAGGTGGGAAAAAAGCTTTCATCTAATACCCTTCCTGCAAATGTCAAAAATATGTTGTTATTAATAGTTAAGCAATGTTTAGTGTGGCCTCCTGAAATAAACCGTAAAATGGACATTCTTCAGATTCCCCAGTGCTTCTTGGGATGGGTGTTAATTTGTTTCTATCAAACAAAACTTGCCACTCAATCTCTCCTTTTCACCACCAGTTCTAATCTGTAAGCATGTTACTCTAAGGATTAACTTCCAAGTGCATTCTTAAAGAAAATAGTTCACATCTTTACCCTCTAATAGTTTGCTGCCAACCTGGACAGCTTTAATTTTGGATGTTTACATTTTAAACTGGTCACAATCCAAACATATTGCATGTGTTAGACTAAATACAGAGCAGCAGAAAACAGACTCATTCTTCTTGTGAAATGTTGAATGTTTGTTATTACCTTATCTACATAATCTTGACACCATGACAAGTGACATTTGGATTTACCTGTTTCTTCTTAATATTTGAAGGACATCCTAGGTTTTTTTTTTATTTTAATATTTTTTTAAAGATTAGAAAACAGTTTATTCAATAGAACTAAATGTATTCTATATTATGTATAACAGAGGTATGCATAACAGTTTCATTAAATGTAAACCAATGTATCCATCAATCTCTTTTCACATGAGTAATGGTAAAGATCTGGGGCTAGTCCAGGCTTCGTAGAGTCCAAAGCTCAACAATTTATATACCTTTTAAGCAAAACTAATATAAAACGATTAATTCCAAATTGCTAGGGCCCTTCTATAGCCTTGAATAAGGTCTCATGCACAAGAGACAGCCCAAAGCATGACCATTAGCTATTCAGTTATGGATACATGTCTAGTACAGACAACTGTCAAAAAAAATATAGCTGGTGTATTTGAGATCTGTTTTCTTTTGGGGTCAGCATTCAATCCTGTTGTCCATGGACACATCTCACCCGGACAGAGAGGCTGGTTCACTACTGGCTTTAATGCTACATTCTTGCCACCCAGTACCTCAGTCTCTCCTTGCAGGGCTCAAGCCCAGTCTATGCACAGCTCAGACACTGCTGTTAAACGTGTTGTTCTATTCCTAACAGTGATCGCGTATACCCATGCTAGCTTGTCGTATGGATGCAGTTTACAGTCTTATGGACCACTCTGCTGCATGCAACAGGGTTGAAGTCTTGCTCCTTCAAACCCCCTGCTCTCTTTATTTCCATTTCTCCATGCCCTCCTGGTATTCCACCCAGCTCTGTTTTCCTTTGCTTTCCTTTACCTCCTCAATTTGTATATTTTCAGCAGATGTTTTGGTTCAATTCCATGACTTCTCATGCAAAATTCCTGACCTACATTCCCACTCTGACCTCTCTCCTGAGCTCTGGATGCAACTATATAACTGGAGCTTTTCACTTATAAGTCACACAGGTTTCTCAAACTGAATATGTCCAGATTTGAATCCTGATATCCAGTGAGTGACACTTCCATGGATGCAGTTGCTCAAGGCAGACCTAGAGGAATTAGCCTGTATTCTCTATTCTTGTTGCACCCTTTGCAATCAGTCACCAAGCGGTATGGATTCTAGTTCCTACATTTTGAAGGAAAGAACATTGCAATAAAAATGGATATCACTTAGAAAAAAAATGGACTACATTAAGTTACTTTACAAACCATCAGGATATTCTATCACTACGTCGAACACTTAATTAATGCTTCCATAAAAACATACATTTCTATAGAGGCAATCTAAGGTTTAAGCCTCATAAAAGCTGAGAGAGAAGCCATGCAATCTGAAATTTGAGAATGCGTTCGCAAATTTTTATTTAAAAAAAAAAAAGATGCGGCAGAGTCTTACATAAAGCTTTATCTCTCTGAAATTACAATTAGTAAGAAGGTAATATCTTGTATCAATCTGATAAGTTCATATTGTAGAATCCAGAACTCAAGATTCACGTAAGTGTTCACATTATTTTCTTCCGTGGGTTTAACTGTGAGTCTAACTTAAAGAACTTCTGGTATCAAATCTCACAGAAGAAATTGCCACAGCTCTTCTTGTTATATGTCAGTGTGAAGTGCAGTGGCAAACATGCTTGTATTTATTTTTGTGCTGTTTCTCAGGGCATTTTATACTCCACTGTTTGAGGTTGGTTGTTTTAGAGCGTAAATACTGAGGACAAGAACTAAAGCCAATACTTTATGTACAATGGTGCACACAGGAAGGCACTTAATTGATATTACTGTTAATGATAATGATTAACATTAGGGCTTCTAGCTGTGACACTGATGACATTTTGGCTACATAATTCTTGTCATGGGGGCTGTACTATGCATTGTAGAATGTTTCACAGCATTCCTGGGCAATATCCTCTAGATGGTAGTAACAGCCCTCTCCCAGATGTGACAGTCAAATTTGTCTTCAGACATTGCCAAATGTCACTTGGCCAAAAAAATCACCCCTGATTGGAAACCACTGCTTTAGATACATGTAGGCACAGTAGCTTGTCATACAGGTGACTTCAGCAGGGAAAGGGAGCAGCCCATATCACATTCCAGCCTAAATGGGCCGTGTAATCTGGGTGCACCATGCCACTGAGGTGAGAAAGAGGTGTATGCAGGTAGAATCCGACATGCCAGAACATCCTGGTATGTAAGTGGCAAATTCCTCATTGGATTCAAAATTATTAGATGGTCTTCAATTTTCAAAACGTCTACAAGGAGGCAATTGAGAATTCATGCCTCAGTGGTAGCAGACAAAAAAGAGCCTTGTGGGGTCACAGGTAGATTTGGATTTTGATAAATTAGCATTATATTGTGACTGACTGCCAAATGAAGGCTAATTTCTTATCAGCTACATTAAGAGTTGCATAATTTTTTAAATGATGAATTTAATATTCTGTATTTTAAAATCATTTTTGGAACATCCTGAGACTACATTTTGAGAATATCTAGGTACATACTAAGAAATACTTAATGAATTGTAAGCTAGCAGATAAATCATTTATCTCAATACAAAATAAACTGCTTTCAGAGGTTTGGAATGCTTGAAATACTGAAATAATAGTGAAACTCTAGCACATACCTGAAGGTGACTGGTAAGGATGTTGTACAGAAGACTTAAGTTTCATACACATAGTTAAAGTTGAATATCTATGCTCTGTCCAATTCAGAGATGATGTGATTTCTTAAAATGATAATTCATTTTTTTTCTTTCTGGCTTATTTAAGATCAGAATCAGAAAGGTGAGAGAGATGAACCTTCCTAGCCTTCAATGCAGAATGAACCATAACTGCACTTTGCATTATTTCATTTGTATGCAAATAACTGAAAACTCCTTTGCAAAAATCTAGCTGGTCTTCTCATCATCTTATTCTTCTAAGAATGGGATAAATATCAAGCTTCCCAGTTTACCCTACTTAGCTTCTGCAGATATGCAGAGTGTGTTCCAGACCAAATAAATTATTGACCATTCTGCTCTAATACCACAGAATTTATCTTTTCTAAATAGCCTTAATCTTTGTTACCTAGTACATCGTTATTTGTACAGCTTGGGCTTATCCACAAGAAGGTCGCTGCTCAGAATGTGGTTGGACAGAATTGAAATTTCCCATCAACACAGCTATCCTAACTCAGCTGACTCGTGAAGACACATTCAAAACCAAATTTCCAGAATTATCTCCTAGCACTTGCATTTCTTATATCTTGAGTCAATCTACTCATAAATAGGGTCTTCTTTTTCACTTACTTCTCAAGTATTTGGTTTGATTCACCTGAGATCCCAAAGTAACTCAGTGTCATAGTCATTGGGGGCTCCCTGCTACTCTGTTCATTGCTAGAACATGATGTGTCCTTACTGAGAAATAGAACACTTTGTCTTTGATTCAACAACCTAAAGATGAATAATGACATGTCTGAATATGTCTTACAGAAAGTGCATAGCTCATTTATTTTTAAAATATAGCATTTATATCTCCAATTAGACAACTTTCTAAATCTTTGAAACCCTCTCTTTGGCTTACACATCATCCTCTCTCTTTTGTGTAAACCCAGCTTTTAAATTCAAAATCAGGTTAATTCTCTACCAAGTAAAACATCAAGTTTCCTTTCATTCTAAAATCAAACACAATCTGAGGACAAAAATATTCTATAAGTAAAATCTCTGGAACAAAGTTAGCCACAAAGAGACACCCCAAAAATTTTAGATGGTCTCATTATTTGGATAATTTTCGTTGTTCCTTTTTAGCAAGTTTCTTCACTTTGCCTTGTAGGAAAGGATTTGCTTGTGTGATTCAGTACTGTTGCTGGACTCAGTAGATAACCTTGGAGCTAAAAATCAGGAAAAGAGTTTTTCTCATCACCACTGATTGTGGGTCTTTTCTATTCTGAGTCACAGGTTTCCCACCTTTGATGTGAGCTGTCTGGTCCAAGAGAAGACATGGTTAGGATTAATATGTAAATATCTAAAAGTTTTCAAAGATACTAGACAAATTACAATACAAGTTTTTTATTACTTCTACAACTTAACACGAGCACCAGAAGTCTGGGGGTTATAAATGTGGGAGCTGAATGGATTCCCAAGAATGTGTAAAAACATGCAAGCACGTCCCTCTTCACTCCTTGAAGCAGCAAGAAAGACATCTTGTCGTTCTCGCCTACTTCTACAGTGCATGCACCTGCAGCTGTCAATCAGCTTTGTAGTTCTGCATTTTCTCATGTTATGACTCTCTAAAGAAGTTACCTACCAGCCTGCGTGAAAGAAGAAAGACAACTAAACTCATCCATGAAACCTCTCACTCTGTGTTCACCACATGCTGTTAGTCGGACATGCGTAGCCCATCCACTCTGAACATTCTCAAGACCTTTCATTCATTCCTCAGTCACTCATCAATCCATTCAACAAATACTTTGTAAGGATTGAGTAGACACTATTTTACCCCTCAGCCCACCTCTGCTTTCCACTGCAGCTGGGATGCACAGATCCTCAAAGGCCGTCATCTCAAGCCATTCTGTGTAACTCTATTTTGTCTCATGTTTTCCCCAACGCCTTAAGAGTTCACCTAGTCTGGACAGCTGAGACATCCTAGAAGTGGTGGGGTGTGGTCCCCAAGGCAAACGTTACTAATGAGCAGAGGAATGGGTAGATAAAAGCGTCAGCCTATCTTTCTTTGGAAGATAATTCTGAACTACATGCTACACAATTTTTCAGAGAGCACTTACAGGGTTTGGACTTGACATGCTTACAGTGATAACCAGCTCAGCGTGCCCTTTATTGGGTTTTCACCATCCATATATCACTTTCCCATTCCCTCACTTTTGTAATCATCTCCCAAATGGAACATCTGTACCCAAGACTTTATCTCAGCCTCCCTTTATTGGTAAAGCCAAACTAAGACAATTTCTCAGATCATTTTAATTCAATAAACTTTTATTGGCCATTAACTCTATGCTAAAACATGTACCAGCATCCAAAGACAGTGCAACACAATAACACATGCTTGGGATCTCCAGAGGTAGTAGCTTTTTTTGAGGGAGCGAGACAAATAGACGCAGGATCACAATAGGATATTATAATTGCTACAATAGCAGCATATCCAAAGGTTTATGGGAACTCAGAGTAGGGAATAATAAAATAGTTCGTGGGGTAGGGACAGGGGAAGCAAAGAATTTCTTCCAAAACAATTCCAGGAAAGATGCTAGGTGTATCAAATAATAGTGTGTTGAATGGAAAATAAAGAAAAAAGAAGTAATTCAAACAGACATTAAGAGCATGAAATATTTATTCCTTCAGTGCAAGTTATGGAGCACTTACTACATTCCACGTTTTGTGCCAGGCACTGGGAACATGTTAAGAAAACAGCGTTTTGTTTCCAATTTTGTCAGGACTTACCATACTATACCACAAGTACTCCATTGACTTTCCACCATATTGTGAATATGTTTAACATCAGGTATTACAGTTTTTTTTTTAAATTTCAGGCAGAATTTACCAAAACTTTCAGCTTCTGAAGTTGTAGCCTATTCATACATCATTATTAAGCAGACTGACTTCTTGAGTCGTTTTGAAGAATGACTTAAAGATAAAGCCATAAAGGAACCCACAATGATGTGTTGAGAAGCTTAAAAATGTTTGGTCTTCTTGGACAAGCATTCTAAAATAAACTAAAATTTTTTTTTTTGGTCCAAAACTTGAGCTCAACTTCTCAGCCCATGCTGCTCTCACCCCTGAAACAAGAGAGTGTTAAACACGAGGCTGAATGGGGACTTTACTCACCGTAATCACTCAGGAAATTTTGGTCTGTAAACCTGACCTGAAGTCATTCAGAAAACCAGCCATGAGACCTTCGTCTGGAAAACTCTGTCTATGTGATGGAATCAAAGGTGAAAAGGGGCACAACGGCTCCCAACTTAATGAAATACACAGCCATCTGTGTCTGCAGGGACAGATTTATTTCCTGCTAAAACATGTATTTCCTGTCTCATAAACACAACTTGAGTACACCTTTTCAAACACCCAAGGAGAGACTAAGGCAGTAGGGCAGTGGGGCATAATAAATAGGACTCGCTCACACAGAGTTCATTTTTCTCTTTGGAAGGTCACGTTTCTCACTCTAAATTTAGTGTCTACCTACCTCACCCCCAGCCCAGCACCAGGTCTCTATTTTTAAATGATGATCACAGTTTCTTAACTCAGTAAACTGCCTTGTGAAAATATTCTTCTCATCTATTTTTTTTCTTCCTCTGGGGAACAAAGTATTTCCTGACATCTGTTTTGAATTTGTTTTTCTTTTAATTTCTGTGTATGCCTCTTTTTCCTATCATCTGCGCTAAATTGAAAATAGCATGTTAGGTTGAAGGGTTCTTTGCCATTTCTAGATTAATATTGCTTTTCACCCCAGGGGACTCCAAAAGGACATTTGTGCTACCTCCACATCCATGATGTTGCCCGTTGCAATTCAGCCACCTCGGTGTTAGGGGAGAGAAACAAAGCAGCATGTCCCTGAAAACCTCCCACCAAGATATTCCATAAGCCTCAAATAGTAACTGAAATGGAACTATGGACGGCCTCTGTTATGGACTGTTTGTGTCCTCCCCCACCCAAGTCATATGTTGAAGTTCTAACCACCCATGTGATGGGATTTGAAGATGGGGGCTTTGGGAGAGAATTATCTTATCCTAAGATTACTAACAAGTGTGCATAGCTACAATTACTTGCAGTAGTTTTTATATGAATATCTGTGCTTCAACTGAAACACACACATGTGTGTGTTTGCATGTATGCATATATATGCATGTATTATTATGTATTCAATTGTAGTATATGTTATGTAATGCATATGTATAGACACAGGTACCTGAGTAATATTACATCTGCATGTGTATCATATATATTAATAACATACATACTCATGTGAGCACACACGTTACACCTGTGATGTCAGCAAAAGGTTTTGCCAGCCTGTTCCAGCCTCTGGATTCTTTGTGATTGAGATCTGGAGAATAAGTAAACAGTTGGAAAGTGGAGAAAGGGAGCTCTTGAGAAGTGTTGCTGAAAATTAGAAATGGCTTCTCTTCAATGTTCTTTGAAAAATGAAATTCCTTTTTATCTACTGCTTGGCAGCTAAACTCCTCTTTTGAATGTCACTCCATGCAAATCTATGCCATGTGGCTCCTTGGCTTCTATTTAGGATAATCTATACATATGTCACCAAACAGTGCTGACCTGGTCAGTTCGGTTTCAGCATGTGTCACTTTCTAAAGGACATTATAGTTCTCTGCATTTAATGCATCTTTGCATGAAATATTTTATGAATAGGCATTTTTAAACAGTAAAGTAGTATGTTAATACAAAATATTTCTATTAACAGTAATGGAGGGAAACTCAGAAATCAAAGTACAAAGTAGATAAAGGGAAAAAATACAATGAAGATATTGTATTCCCATCACCACTTCCAGAGCAGCAATGAGAGCTGTGCCAAGAAAAGTCAGTGGAATGGCAACTGTGTTTTCGTAAAACATTCACCCCAGCTCCAAGGATGGACTGAGTTTTGAGCCAGAGGGCAGCTCTGCCATCTCAGAGTGACCACTGAGCGCCATTCCACATTCTCACAACCGCTGGCCCCTTGCCATCTATATTTTGAGATGTCCACAAAAGAGTGGGAAAATATTTTCTTCTCTTTTCCAGCAGGAAACAATTTCTGTAAGTGATTGACTACACTAAACAATCCTCATTCTAGAATTCACATTTACTTAAATGAGTATCTCTTCATAAAATGGAATATCTGGTCAGACTGTTCCACAAGTTCAATTCTCATGAACTTCAATGACCTTGGAAAGGAAAGAATAAGACCAGAGGGTCTTTTTGGGATATGATGTTCCTTAACTGTGGATTATTAACTTCTAAAATTACTAAAATGAAGAAAATCTTGGAATATTTCCCAAAGGTACTTATTCTGTGCTTTTCAAAGTTCAAAATGTGGTTTCATGATGAAATCTAAGACATAAATAATGATTTTCAAACTCCATGAGAGGTTTTTCCAAATTAAATGATGACATGATTCTTTTTAAAAAATAGATACAGGTGTTGGGTTTCTTTATGAGTTACCTGAAAAAAATGATTTCTCCAAGCTGGCCAAGTCAACTGCTCCGTTTTCATTTTGATTCAATTCTAAACGGTGTGGGGAGTCCAGACGGGGAGAGGAGTGGAAAAGGAGCTTGAGCATATGAGATCAAAGTGTGTGCACTACAGGAGAAAATGCTTTTTCTCTGTGGCTTTGAAAATCTCTTTTTAAAGGGATCCCCTTCCCACTTGCTGTGGGCTTTGGCATTTGGTGTGTGCTACAGATGGATAAGCGGTAATACAGCTGTTCGGGACCTGGCGCCTGCGCTCCGCCGTGCTCCCTGCCAGCTGGCTGGCCGCGGCCCGGGCTTGCAGGACGAACTGATTCCTCCCAGCTGTTGTGCAAAAGAAAGTAGAGAAATGTTGTCGTTCACCAGTTTTCTTTCTAAGCCATCTTACTTTAAGCTCTCTCCCAACGTCAACTTCCCCAGATGGCAACTTCTCACTGCGCAGCACGCTCCATCCAAATTATGTGTAATTGTGAATGGGAGGCTGCATTTGGATAAGGTTAAGAGATGGCAGAGGCGCTCCCTGCAGCAAGCTGTGAATAACGCATGGAAGGAGAAATCTCAGGCCAACGCATGGGGATGTGTGAGTGTGTTCACTGCACTGTGGGGGTGCCACCAGCGCCCACCGGGAGCCCAGGGAGGCTGGCGAGCGGGAAACTCATTTCCATTGCCTACTCCAAAGATTCCTATGAAGAGATGCACCTTACTGAGCTAGATGGCTTGGTAAAAGACAGCGTCAAACAACATTTCAGTATTAGTTTTAAAGAAAAGAGGTCCTAGTTTGACATGAAATTCAGAAAGGAGCCTGCACATTTCAGAAGACTGAAGGTGTTGTAAGAACAAATCCTACCTGAAAAGCCAGCGATGCATAGGAAAGGGAGAATAGATGACAAAGGCTTCCGGGAAAAGCATTGGCCAGTTCTCTCAGACAGTGCAAAGATCGCATGGCCTCTTAGAAATGCAGGACAGTCCTCACAGTACCTTATATTATTTTCATGAAGGTGAAATCATTTTGTCTGTAATATTTCAAATTTTTTGAATTCATATTTTTCTTTTTAAGGGCGATTTGTTATCTAACTTTGAATGCACACTGGAAGAGAAAATGACCCTTCCCAGCTCTGTGAAGGAACTTAACAGGTGCCCTCGCCTACACCAGCCCGAAATCATTCATCGCAGAGCATTTGTTCTTCGCTCCTTGCTGGTCCTGGTAGTACCACGAGTGCATGGAGGAAAAGGGGAGAAGGAGAATGATTGAAAAAGGAGATGTTTGCAAGACTCTCAGAGATAGGTTGAGACACTGCCAAGGCACGTAGATGAGCTGAGACCTTGGCTTTTGAGCGGGAGTGAAGCAGTGAACCCACAAGAATTCATGTACCACCCAGACACAGGCCACCATGCAGACCTCTTGTTTCCTCCCTGTAATTGTTTGCTGAGATATATGCCAACTGAGCTCCCAAATCCAACATGCACAACAAAGCCTAAAAACCCTGGGTCCTTGAGGAGGTTCCCCTGAGCCAGTAGAAGGCAACGTGCAGAAGAACCCCGTGGGGTTCAAACAGGACAGCTGCTTCCGCGCACTTCATAACGACTTGTGATTCATTAGCCCTCGATCTCTTGAGAGTTGATGGGCCTCTTTATCTTCCCCTGAGCTGCAACAAAAAGCAATCATAAAACTGAGGTATGCTGCCCACGACTGGGGAGAAGGCTGTGTTATTAGAGAACATAGAATGAAAAACAGATTAGAAACCATTTCTTAATTTGCAAACACCAGGAGCTAGTTGTTGAAAAGGAAGATCAATGAATGAATGTGATTTTCCTCTTAATATCATACTTGTGAAATGTTTTAATTAAATGGAGTTATAGAAAAGATCAATAACATTTTTAAAACAGTATTTTTCTAAAGCAATGAGGTGAAATCAGAGAACAGAAATTTTTGTGTAAGACACACTATATTTCTGCAATTCATCTAGGGCCCACGAATATCACACTTTCAAATACTCTCTTTATCTCCCCTGGCTGCCAATTTTATCAGGAGTAGAAGTAGTGCTTTAGGAAATAACAGCACATTGGCTAATAAACACTGCCTGATTCAGTGATTTATTTTCTTCAGAAGTTATAGCTGTGTTCAAAATGATATCCAGTGAAGTGTCACACATTAATTTAGAAATATATCAACAAGAAAATTTATCTGCTAACTTTGTAATATCACTAGTTACTGTAAAAAACACTCTTTTCCTCCCCATCAGCAACAACAGTAGCAACAACATACCTCACAAATGTTACTAAATACTCAATAACGAAGCCTGTGCTAAGCACCTTCTGTATGCAGAGCCCTGTGCACTGCAATATGGCAGTGTAGGGGCAGCGGTTCAAAGAAGGCAGGGAGGTAAATTCTTTCAGTACTTAAAGAACTTGACTGTTGACTGCAGTTAAGGCTTTTGAGGGGAGAGGGGAGGAGACGAGGAAAGCCATTAAGTCCCTCAGACCAGATGGACTTCAAGGAGGAGCCGTAAAGATGGTAGAAAGAAGGGTAGAAGTAAGTTATGCCTGTTAAGCCAGATGGCTAG